>PPHD01003361.1:0-31832 GCA_002909625.1 Bambusicola thoracicus | reverse complement strand
TTCTGTAGGATTAGTTCTCAGACATATCAGATGGGAACTTTCTGCTCTGAAAGTGTTAGAAAAGCTGAATCCCTAATAACAACGTGGTTTCTACTATGCCTAAAAAGGACCCAAAAATGATTAACATAAACAGGACCCAAAAAAGCAAAAAAAAAACAAAAACCCATCCAAACATATAAAAACCACTTCCCTGAAAAAACAATCATTACATCATCTAGTACATTTTTATGTCATAATCTGCCAGTCATGAATCCATCCTGTCTTCCAGGAGACAGAAACACGGAACTAAAACAGTTAGATCAGTATCAGGAGATGTCTTTTGAGGTAACTTCACAGGCTGTTTACACATGGAATAATAAACAAATAAATAAATAAATAAAAACAAGCAAGGTCACAATTCACCACTGATGTAGATCTACACCTTATCTTGAACACATGCTATGTATGTCTCATTCCCTCCCAGTACATGCACTTACAGTGCACTCAATTAGAAAGTTTTCTAGAATAGTACCTTTCACAGCAGTGCACAAATGTCATCTTCAGATATTCTTGAATTAAAAAGTGTAATTGTCACAATTCTGCCTCAGTTCTACTCCGTCAGAAACAGTAATGAATCAGGATTAATTACTAATACACAATTGAAAAAAGCAGTATGTAAGGGACAGGTTAAGTACTCTTCTTAGGCTGAATTTATTTTCTTTTCTACACTACGTACTTCCACCTTGAACTCTTCAGCAACAAAATTATTCAAATACATACTGAAAAATGCCCAGTACTGATTCCTGAAATGAAAGAATGACTTACAGATCACACACACGTTAACAGTGCCGCTCTTTGCTTTGATACAGATAATTTCCAAGCAGCTCTAGGTTACTCAACAAAGAGAGGATTAAGGGTTACAATCTGGTAAAGAGATGTGTGCTATTTTTGACAGACAACGTGTTGGAAAGGGCAGCAGATGTGCTACAATTGTGTCAGCCCATTTTGGTGACTCTACACATAATTGTATGTGGGAGGGAAGGGCGATGACTCCAAGCATGTTCACAAATACTTCCTGCACTCATCTTAATATTCCCACTGACAAGCTCAGTGAATTGATCAAGCCTTAAAGCAGAAGCTGAAGAACACTGAGGAGGCCCTCCGCTAGACTGAAGTGTCTGTATTAACAGCCATTATCAGATGATTGGCATTTCTGGGATCATTTTTAAACAACACCAGATATTACATCCTTCTTCAGTCACAGTGCATCAAGATACACCAATCTTTGGATGTCAGGACTCATAGAATAAGCAAGAAAAGCACCATTTGAAGAAAGTAGGGCATGGAAACATCTGCTTGGTAACAACCAGTGCAAAGTACATCTTTTCTTAAATAAGGCGAGAAAATCCTCTCCTGGTACAGATGAAAAAAAAAAAAAGGATGACAAGAAACAAGTACTGACTACATCTGTATCAGAAACCTAGTATGTAAGGGAGCACAAGCAAAAATATACAAGAAAGTCTTTTTCAGCCAGGGAAGCTGACAAGGAGTTGAGGAAAAAAAGGTCAGCTCCAACCTAATTAGGTCAGGAATGGCAGAAAGTGATGAGAGGTGCAGGTCCACCTGCCTTGCTAATTGCTACTGTACAAATTCTTCCTATTCTGCAGCTGGTATAGGATAGGAAAAAATTAAGAAATAAGCATTAAACAAGTTTCCCAATATTTATTTGTAATGAGTCAGCATGATTCATAAATTTCAGACAAATAATAATGAAATTTATTTGGGTAATAGAAGCTCTTCTTTGTGTTTTCTCCCTGTGAGGTCTCACAGCTCTCTTTGAAAAACAAACAGCGGTAGGACTGCAGTAAACATGTTTTTCTAATTAGCTTCCCTGCTTTATTTTCCCTACCTTTTAAATAGAGGTTCAATTCATATGTGTTATTGCCTGCACGTGGCAGAATCTAATTCATTCCAACTATGGAAATAAAAAGGGGAGAAAATCCTGCATGTAGAGGATAATCCTGTCATTAATAAAAGCAAAGGTACAATTTAATAGAGACACCAACTAGCTGAAACAAAACAATAGGAAGGTTTTCATCACTTGCCATCTTCTTTTCCAAAAAGTCTACTTTCTGACTATTCTTGCAGCTCTGATGGATACATGAGGCCAAATTATGCCGTGATGAGAGAAATCAACTGGACTGAAGAGCTCACAATCCCTGTTATCAATGAAATCTCCTACATTTCTTTAAAAAGGAGTGAAGTACTACCCAGCATTTGCAATCAACAGAAGAAAAGGCTATTCTGACGTAGCCAAAATATTTTAAAAGGCAATACCTGAATATTTACCATTAAAAAAGCTTAATACCTGAATGTGCAGTTAAACTTCATTCGATTTTACAAAGGACATTAAAATCTACAGTGAAAGACTGATTAGCCAAAGAAACAAAAAGATGAGTGGACTGGGAAGATAGTGAGAATCTGTTTGAAATAAAATTATGTAGGTATGATGCAAAATCAAAATGCCTGTTCTCAGGGTGGGAGGGACTATGATGGTCAGTGCGGCACAGAGAATTGCTGCTCAGTGGTAATGAAGATACAAGTCTGCAGAAGAAGCACTCAAAAAGCCTAACACCAGAAACTCTGAGAGAACCTGTAACCACTATACTAGAATTCTGAAGGAAACAGCAGATAGAATACACACTCGGCAGAAAAGATCTATAAGAAATGTTTTAAAATGAGGGAAATACTGCATTAGACAAGAACTGCTATCTCAAAAAAACATTTCCTACCCTCTCATAAAACCCGTCAATACGAGTTCACTCATTCACTGTTTCCACAAACAAAGGTTATTGAAAGCATATACAGTGTATATGAACATTTTGCCTTCCTCTTTCTAACTGGAAAACTCCCAGCAGTGACCCTCTGATAAAACCAAACAATTCCATGAAACTCAAAACTTGAAGAATTCTTTTCCACTCCTGTATTTATGTATTGATGTTAGGATGACTTCATCACCACTTCTTAGCACTTACTACATATTTGTAGTTTCTACCACTCTATTGTACCCAGCATCCTAACTGGATATTATCAGCTGTTAATTCAATCCAGCTGTCTCATATTATTCAACAAACTACATTTGTACATAGAAGCTTATTGTTTTGTTTTGTTGTTGTTTTTAAACAAGCAGCATTTTTAACATTAAGCAACATTTCATAATTACTATCTCAAAGACTGTCCACCTGTTTCTTCTGCTTTTCCCACATATATTTCAGATGGCTAAATTCTGTCCCTTAACTACCCCAATCTACTGCCATAAAAGCAATATACTGATTAATACACTATCTAGAAGTTAGTGTGCAAAATCAAGCTACCAGTGCCTTTAGGATTCAAAAAAAATCCAACACTCAAAGAATCAAGGAGAAAAAAAAAACAAGGCATCTGTGATGCTAATAAGCACACACAGATATACACCCTGGATCAAACATCTGATAATTTCAAATTAACAGCCACCAATGGAGGAATTCATCATCCTTGCCAGTGAAATGATGGAAGGCATCTTAAAGGACACATCCTGCAGTTCCAGATGCATTTCTATTAGAGCTCATCTGTGCAACACAGCATCTAGTACTTCGTTGTTCTCAAGTGATATGCACATTATACCTGTAGGACAGGAATTAATATTTTATGTATCTACGGTTAGGCTTGGACCTTGAAAAGCATTTCTGATAATTAACAGTAATAACAGTATTTGGCAACATTTGACAGTAAGGGACAATATTATAAAAAACATTCACTCTGTGTAATTACATGCTTGAAATGCTTCCCGAGGAACTGATCTGGTGAGTTTCTGCATTTACTTTGATGTTGAAAAATCCCCCCTTGCGAATCAGCATCCTTGTTAATTTACATTTCCAAATTATATTTTGATCAACAATTTCTTTCCTTGATTTAGTCTTGAAATCCCCTGTGATCAGCCGCACGTTGTTCTTTGGCACAGTATCAGCGAGGCCCTATAAAATTTGGCCCCAGAATGCTTTTATTTCCTCACCTTGGCTGCTGTGCTTGCAGCACAGGACTAAATAACCATCAGATTTACTAAAGCTTCTTATAATCAGACTGAAAGGAAACTGACACTGCCTGGAACGTATCTAATAAGGAATGCAAATAAACCTGTGCTCAAAAAAATGAATGCCAGGGCTTTCTCAGCTCTCCTTCTGTGCTGGCAGTCAGTATCTCCAAGGGATGGTGCAGTAGCTGACTATCATTTCACCAAACCTCAAAAAAACCCTCTCGTGACAGTCTCTGAAAAATGGCACTCATTAAGTAGAAAGCTGCACATGTCCTTTTTAATGAATTAAACTCCTTTTATTTTCATCTCCTGAGCTTTTGTCATGACTTTGCAATTGCCAGTGCTGACTCCATCCAAATACAGTTGAATACACTTCAAGCCACATTGCTTCCAAACCCATACATATCTATTGCTTCGGATAATAGAAATTTCAATAAAGGTGGAGGCATGTTGTTATCCAATTGGCCCTAACTGCCTCACTTAGGAGAAGAAGTATCTGGTCTTTTGCTACCCATAGCTCGAAGCGCAGCCAACAGTATAATTTCTGATATTTTGAAATTTTTTTGCCTTGTCAAATTACCATCGCAAGGCAGAAGTGGAAGACAGACCTGCTAAAAAATCTTCGTATTAATACTGTCAATTTAGGTGCTGTGCAGTGATTTATGATTTTATAGATGCAGTATACACCTACAAAGCACGCTTCCACGTGCTTTAATGTATTATGCATGTGTACAGTGTCCACAGAGCAAAGTATTTTCCCCTCATGCTCAGAAAGAAGTAGAGGGGACATAAAATCCTTTTCTTTCTGGAGTGACTGTCCAGATAGATATACACATCATAGAGGACTGTGACAATATATGCTCAGAGTAACCCACAGAGGTGTGTCTGTGTCTTCAGAGGCTGTTACAGTTTGTTACACTCCTCAGTTCACTTCCCCCAAATGAGAAACTCTGTGAAGGAGGACTCAGTCATAATCAGATTATAAGGAGTTCAGACTCAAGAATACTGGACATATGGAAGATTCAGACCTAACAGAGGAACAGGTAGAATAAAAAATAACATTGAAAATGAAATAAAAACTTAATAATGAAACAACAGTCCAAGTCATACAGTTAGGGTGGCATGAACAACATGGGTATTAAACAAAGCTTAACTGATCTAGAAAAAAGTCATGTTACAACAAAGTTTCTATGGCTATGACTGCTGAAACAGGAACAGACTGTCCTACCTAATGGACTATTTGTTTCAGTCTGGCTTGTTTTGCCAAATAAATCCATCCCACGTGAACTACTGCTATGAGCAAGAACCTTCTTCAAAGCGTAGGAACACAGCGAATGAGTACAAGCCTGTGAGCCTGCCATCCAGAGCTTGAGATCTCCACCAGCAAATAAGGAGGGACAAACTCATTAAACTTCATCATCAAAAACTTTTTGCATCACATGTAACATCAGCTGGTTTTCCACGAGTAGGACTCACAGAATTAAAGGAGGCAAAGGGAAAAAATACAGTGACTGTCCTGTTGTCCCAAACATTTGCTGCAGAACTGAAAACTAGAAGGACAGTGATATAACTTTTACAAGCGGTTATAACAACATTAAATAGCACTGGTTGCATCTTGCTTCACATAGTTAGGTGCTAACAAAACAGACCAAGCTTTAGATAACCCTACAAATAACCAAATCATTATCTAATTTTTTATGCCCGGCTATACGCACAATAACCAAACAGAAAAAAACATACTGACAATCATTCCAAGAATGAAGACTAATTTGTTGGAAAAAAATCAAAAATCACTGTAGGTGAAGTGAGAGAACAGTAAGCCATCTATCAGTGTTTCAGGATCTTCAGTACATAAACAGTTTCCTAAGTGACAACTGCAGCAAGGATGATATACTTCAGATTTGATTCTGCACATTTGAATACCCACTAAAACTAACTTAGGCATTGCAACATGGTAAGAAGTGCCTCAGTAATTAATTTTTTCCACAATTTTTACCCTGTGATATATTTTTATATTTAAAACAAGGAATAATCTATTTATTTTTTCCAAATTTATCAGTATTCCTTCGAAAATGTATCTGTGCTTTTACTATTAATATTATTCAAAAAAATGACTGAAAATACAGATACTGCACTGCGTCATCTTGAAATTGGATTTGAAGACAAAGTATGTGGATAAAATTCTTCTTGAACTACAGAATAAAAACCAGGATAACTATATTGATTGTATCCGTTTTACAGAAGTCAGGCTGTTCAGTGTTCTGGTATGCAACTGGCAGAACTCCAAGAAGAGATTAACAGGACGATACCCTCTGCTCCTACATTCCATCAAATAGGGTTAAGGGCAGAGCTACCATCAGTTTGTCGCAACAAGCTTATAATTACTGAAGACTTCTTATCAACTCAATGCACACAAATATTTTTTAAGAATAAAACACATTTTTCTACAACATTCTGATTTGGTAACCTTGTTTTCCACACAAGAGGATTCCATCTCCCTGAGTCACAATCATGCCCCCTCACAACACAAAATGCCCAAATCAGTTAAATCTGAATATGAGTGGTGGGGCTTACTTGATACACATAGTTCTAAGTTCTCTTGAAAATGCCCTGAATTATCTTATAGACAAATGTTAAAATGTAAAAACTTACCCGAATCATCATGACCGAGCATCTGATGTTATGAACTGTATCATAAACCTTCTTAGAAACGTCCACAAATTGGTTATCATCAAAGAGATGTACTGTATTCTTACTTAAGCTCTCCAATGCAATATTTACTTGACTAATGAACTCCGGAATCGCTATTAAAAACAAACAAACAAACAAACAAAATAAGCTCACAACAGATAAAAACAAAATTCAGTGAGCACAAGAAGGATAAAACCTCTATTTTTCTTTCTGGCAAGCTGCCAGTCACGTTAATTAAAATGCTATTTATAAAAGCATTATCACAGTACTGTGGCTAGTTGTAAGCAAGCGCACATTAGAGTGATAAAAATGCACTTGACGTACACGTAAGCTGTCAATAGTTATACTGAAGAGCAAGAGAGCCTTAAAAAGGTGTAGATGGCAATACACACAAAATCTTGCTGCTGATTTCAACAGCAGTATCAGCCAAGGACCTCACTCAAAGCTGAAACTACTATCCACCTATTTCACAGTCTGCTTTCAGTCTGAACCGAAACAAAACTACTTAAGGATCTTTAAAATAAAAAGTATCAAGTGTCACTTGGACATACCACAGAAGCTGATGCTTGTTTCACTGAATCAAAGAGAAGATGTAAATTTTTAGTTAGTTGGCACTACTTTGCTTAACACACTGATACCACTGCATTTCCCTTCACCTTTTAAACAAAATCAAAGCAAACGATCCCAAACACAGAAAATACAATGAGTAAAGAGAGAATGCAGACAGAAAATTCATCATACACATATCTTCAAACAAGGATAGTTCATACTCATTTGCAACAAAACTTCAAATAGTTCTTCCCCTCACTTAAAGGCTGGAGAGGAAGAAGAAACAGGAAGGAAAGAGATGGGTATTAACTTATGTAATATTCAATAGGAATAATATATACCTTGTGAAACAGAAGGTCTTTTCAGACTCTGTGTTGGTTTCAACTAAGATTATATTATGTTTTCCATCCCTCCCTTTACAACTACAAGCAAATTTGGAGGTCAGGTTGAGTATAGATATCAGACCTCAGAAGCCTCCCTTTCAGAAGAACTGGGAATCCATTTTTAAGACAGTTGCTGATCATCGCCATCATTTGCACACACACACACTACAGAAAGACAGAACTCAAGTTCTAAAATATATAAATAACAATCTCCTAGTAAAAGATAACCACAATCTGATATTTCACTTACACTTTGAGAAGGTTATCAAACAATTATTATTATTTTGACATTTTTCCTGTATCTGACTCAATAATTCCCTGAAATCCATGACTTCAGCGTTGTTGGTTTTAGAGTTCTGAATCAAAAGACTATAAAAAGAGGTTTTATTGGACCCATGACTTATTCACAGCTCAGTGACATCAAAAATCGTTTACATCATACATCCCTAAATGCACCTCTCTGAAACTTACTCTGCATTACGTGGACTAGAATTACATTAATAATGAGCTATTTCATATATTCTGGTTTGTTATTCTAAGCAACCTAAGAAGACACAAAAAGGAAATACAGGATAAGAATGGGTTGAACTAGAGTTATTTTTTCAATTGTTCAAAAAGAAAAGGAAGATCTGAAAAATTGTAAGCAACCCAAAAAATTTCAAGTACCATACACTTGAAAAGCAATATTTCTGTGATTTTAACATCTAAGTATTCTTTATGAGTGCTGCTCTGAGAGCAAACCTTTCTATTTTATGATGTTGGCCCACAATGTCACAGGTGGTACAGCAGTAGAGGTTGAACCTTCCCAACAGTATTTCCTTGCATTTTGTTGCTGCATGACAGATTGGCAGTAGAGGGGCAGTCTAACAGATTGGTGTCAAACATGGATGTGCAGATGAAGCAAAGGTGTGCAAACAAATTCCTTTATGCAGAAAAAATGGCACCCACTGACATTCACCACTTGCTGAACACTGATAGAGATTGAACAGTGGATATGAGCACAGCGCGGCAGTGGGTGGTGCATTTCAGCAGTGGCGACAGTGACAGTGGTCACCTCCACTAGTGGAGATTTTTACAAGCATGGCCAGCAGACTCTTTTTCAAGGCTGGCAAAAATGCATACATAGAGGTGGTGACTACATTGAAAATAACGTTTTGTAGCTGAGAATTTTCTCTATTGAATAGTGTCACTGTGCTCTTTGAATCTTCTGTAGTTTCCATGGAAATAAATAGGAGATATTGCTTTGAGAGCAACATACACAGAGCACATTATATATTTTACTTAGATTTTTGTACACTTTTTCTTTTTTCTCAACAAAAATTTTGGGAATATACCTGTAATCCTGCCTTTCCTAAGGCAGAAGACTTCGGAAGAAAATGTTTCAAGAAATACTAGTATGGTTCATCAGCAATTCTGAATGTCCCTGAATTAACTTACGGATTTCATGACACCTGCACACTACTTGAAATTGAATGTTTTATTTTGCTAACTCTTCTCTTGTTTAAATAAACAATTATCTTGGCCTTTTCTTGTGGTCCCTTCCTCCTAGTCCTCTCTGGACCTTGACATCTCCAATAAAAAATAGCTAATAAATACTAATTATATTTTCATAGAAGTCATGACCAAACTCTTAATTCAGAAGCTAACACATCAGCATGCCACAATCACCAAAATTAACCTGGAAAAGTAAATGTTACTAATCAATTTATTCCCATTAGCAGTACTGTACCCGCTATTCTCAGTAACAAAATCAGGACAAGTGGTTTTACAGAGAAAGGCTTCTGTGAGTAGAAGAACCAGAAAAGGAAAGTCCACAGTATCCCCCCTCAGTGAGTAATAAAGGCAGACTGGCAACAACAGACAAAGAGAAGGCTGAGGTACTCAACAACTGTTTTGCCTCAGTCTTCATCGGCAACTGCTCTTCACACATTGCTCAAGCAGGTGGTTTGGAAGATGGAGCCCAGGGCAGCAGCATCTCACCCACTGTATGTGGGTGATCAGGTTCACAACCACCTAAGGCGCCTGGATATTAGGTCTATGGGTCCTGATGAGATGTATCCTTGAGACCTGAGGAATTTGGCTGATGAAGTTGCCAAGCCACTCTAGACAGTATTTGAAGAGTCCTGGATGAAAGGTGAAGACACTTATGACTGGAAAAATGGCAACACCCCACCCATTTTTTAAGGGCAGAAAGGATGACCAAGGGAACTACTGACCTGTCAGTCTCACCTCTGTGCTGGGGAATATCATGCAGCAGATCCTCCTGGAAGTTATACTAAGGCACGTGGAAGAGAAAGAAGCAATATGGGACAAGCAAAGCTTCACCAAAACCAACTCCTACCTAGCAGCCTTGTATGATGTCATAAGTGCACTGAAACATAGAATCCTTAAGAGTAGGAAGGGACCTTTAAAGATCATGTAGTCAACTTCCTTGTAATGAACAGGGACATGCACAGCAAGATCAGGTTGCCTGCAGCTTGATCCAACTTTACTTTGAAAATCTCCAGAGAATGGGTATCAACCACATCTCTAGGTGACCTGCTCCTGTGTCTCACCACCCTCACTGTGATCTTATGTCCAAACGTAAGCCTACCTTCTTTAAGCTTCTTTTGATACAGCCCAGGGTATAGTTGGCTTTCTGGGCTGCAAGGGCACACTGCTGGCTCACATCCAGCTTTCCATCCACCAGTCCACTGGTCTTTTTCAGCAGGGCTGCTCTTAATCCTTTCATCCCCCTGTTTGTAATGGTTATTGGTAATGGGGGTCACACATCAATGAATAAGGGAAGGGTTACTAATGTCATCTATCTGGACTTCAGTAAGGGCTTTGACAGAGACATGAGTCTGTTGGAGCCCATCCAGAGGAAGGCCACAAAAATGATTCAAGGGATGGAATGTCTCCCGTATGATGACAGGATGAGATCTATGGCTGTTCAGCCTGGAGAAGAGAAGGTTCTGGAGAGACCTGAGAGGAGCCTGTCAGTATCTAAAGGAGGGCTGTAAGAAGGAAAGGGACACACTCTTTAGCAGGGTCTGTTATGATAGGACAATGGGAAATGGCTTCAAAGTAAAAAAGAGGAGATTTGGATTGGATATAAGGAAGGAGTACTTAAGAAGGGTGGTGAAGCACTGGAACACGTTGCCCAGAGATGTGGTAGTTGTCCCATCCCTGGCAACATTCAAGATCAGGCTAGGCCAGGCTCTGAGCAACCTGATCTAGCAGTAGGTGTCCCTGTTCATTTCAGGCGTTGGACCAAATGATCTTTAGTGGTCCCTTCCAACTCAAAAGATTCTATGAAAACATGAGACATTCTACCAGCACCTTCTAACATACCAGTATTAAATGATTAAGATCATTCCATCAGCAACCGAGATGGCTAAATACAGTTTGTACAGTTAGAAGAAAAAAAATAAACATATATGCAGAGTTCATCTAAAAAATGTCTTAAAGTCAATCTGTAACCCACATAGACATGAACTTTTCATAGTCCATATTAAAAAATCTCCTGATCCTTGACACTAATCATAACAAGACCATATGTAATGATAAAAAAATACATTAGTTTTGTATAAAAAACAGTTACTGCAGATCCAATTACCTAGTATACTCCTAACATTTAATCACATTCTTGGCTCATCGATTCCTTTCATGAAAGTACTTTTTCCATTACAAGGAAAACTCAAAGCAATAGAATAGCAGAAGGCAGAATCTTTAAAAAACTGTTTTTTCTCTTTATAAAATATTCCAAAAACCTGAGTTTGCTATTTCACTAACCTTTTCCAAAACATCTCCTGACCTTGAAGAACCTAATCTAAAACCTACTTACACCACTGGGTGCTCTTGCTTTGATTTCAGTAGGTCTGAGAATACAGCAGGATGGATTTGGGTTTTTTATTAGACTACATATGACACATTAATTGGCATGTTTTCTTAAATACAGCAATGACATGGCCCATCAAGTATATATGAAATTTCACTTGTGTTATAACAGTAAAAAGTTATTACTTCAATTTCCAAAAAATATACTGTTGATTCTTCTGTACAGAGATGTTGATTAAGAGAAATAAAAACCAAAAAACCGATCCCCTCTATACATACATTTGCAAGCTGCTAGTTTTATGTTTTTGGTGTTTTCTTCTCTTTTAATGTTTTTATAACAAGTATTGAAAAAATAAAGAAAGGGTTTTTTACATATATACTTGAAATTTTTACGTGTGCTCCAAGACAATTCCACTTCACTCAGCGTAGCCCATGCAAGCCCAAAGACTGGGCACTAATGTTTTAATAAATAGTAAATGATTATTTTTCAGTACTCTACCAATGTCCCTATTTAAAGTAAGAAGGTCATACAAAGAAAGGGATTATAGCATACATTTAAATCCTGACCGCATTAAGTGCTATCAGTCAAGCAGCAAAGGCAAAAGCATACCTTACCTTAGATTAATGTTCAAAAAAAGGAATATTATTGAAGTAAAAAAATTAAAAAGTAGAAACAAAATGAAAAGTTAAATCAGCAAAGCCAATAACTCTTCTAGAGAGGAAAAAAATTGTACAGTAGCATAATTTATAAATTCTTCTCCTACTGCCTTTTAAAGTTACTCAGGGCCTCTCAACATAGCGTGAGCTTAAGTTTGATCAGGTTCATCTAGGTTTGATTAAAACTGAGAAAGTCACAAAGCAAAGGAACTTCAAGTGTACCCTCATAAAGATACTTCTCAGTATGATATTCAGGTATCCAGAAACCCTATGCTAAGCTGAACAAGCCTCCTGGCTGGTACATTTTTATTAGTGAGAATGAATTTTACTGCCAGAATTAAAAATTTTTGTTCTAAAGATGCCCTTCGTCTTCAGCAAGAAGTTAAGGTGAGTACTCCTGCGGCAGAGTAATCACAGGGTTGTGGCAAGTGGTGTGTATCTTGCATTTTTTTTAATCATCCCCCATAATCCGATCATCTACCATGAAAGTCACTGTGTTGTGTGTAGACAGGTTGCCCTCAAAGGATTTTAATGGTTTTCCAATTGCAGGAATTCACCTAAATTCAAAGGCATAATGGACATCAGAAGCATAAGCGAAGTGTGGCCAAAAGGATTAGAAACAGCTACCACTTCAATATAGGACAATACAGCTATACAGAATGAATTTGAAAATCTATCTACTTAACTGTATAGTCTTCATTCAGTACTTTGTTATTTCATCTCACTCTTTGAGACCAAGTAATATTTCTCACTGCTTGTGACTTAAAAATAAGCATCTGCAATTTCTTCTGGAGTAGTACCTAAGAATTTCAGTTTGTAAGAACAGACCTGTACAGTCTGGTAACTCAATTTGAATGCTATGTATTACAACTACACATAATGTCATTTTAATCTACAGTGGTATGCGGAGGACTATTAAAATAAATAAATTACCAAATAAAATCCATCTGAGCTAATGCAGCTGTGCTGGCCAAGGCACATCATTTGAAATACATGGGCTTATTCTGACATAAGTTTGAGTTATAACACCCCAGCTATGCTATTTAGAACGAAACAAACTTTAATGAATGGTGAAGACACCTTCATTAAGTGTGTTCAAAAATACATTGAAGTAATAATGGATTTACTCTAGACAAAGATGATTCTGCGCTCACTGTTAAGGGTTGAACTGAATGACATTGTCTTTTGAAACTCCAGTTATCTATGGTTTTGTAACAAATCTACACAATACAATACTAATATGAACTAGATTAAGCTATTTATAAAGTTTATTCTATTACTGTACAAACAGTTTCAAGGCTACTAATGTTTCTCTGATACAATGCCAAATTGGTGACATATAACATTTTATTGCTAACAGTGTGCCAAAAGATTTGCAGAGATATGCATACACATATAAAGAGAGCATGAGAGTTTTGTGAATGTGCTTTTCATACATCCCTTCATCCCTTTTGCTCTTGCAAATATTGTTCACATTTCATGTTTTTTGTAACAAGCTTATAGTTTAGACACTGAAAAAGGTATTAATAACTTTTTCTGAACTTGTGAAGACATTAAATATTTAATCTATGTTCCGCCATCACTCTCAATCCTAGGCCAATATATTGGATAAAAGATCTCTGAATCACAACCCACTGTCATACTCTCTCCCCCAGCCCAGTTATTTAGAGCATAAAGTACAAAGAGCAATGACTGGTGTGTTACTTTAGTATTTCATACTAAACATTTGCATGCCAGAAGTGTACTGCAACAAGAAGTAATCAAAACAGAGGTCTGCTGCACAGAAAAAAGTGCATAATAAGGCATGATAGTTAGTACGTGCTTCTAGTTAACCCAGAGTTAAGCACACCAGAATTACATCTTTATAACAGAACTCCCCAAAATGAAATGAACTAGGTAGACAGCATATGAGATCACTCCCTCTAGTGTTCTGTACAAAGGGTGAAGAAGCATAAAAATACCATAGTGAAATGGGAAGATGGGGAAGCCATCAGTTTCTACTCTGCGTTCCCTGCCAAAGACTTCTTGATCACCTTAATGACCAAGACCGTCAAGAACTGCTGTCACCACTGCTGAATTTATGGCAGCATTCTCATGGTATTACATCCTTACACAGCTACTAAGGGTTAGATTTTTTAGGAACAGAAATTTTGAACATAAAAGTGAAATTATCAGTAATAAGTGACAACCAGTCACTGGCAATGTGAATTACTAATGAATGTCGACCCCACAAAATCCTAGTTTAAAGTAGGAAAAAGGTTGTATTTTATCCCTCTTCTAAACACACACATAACAGTGATGCCACTTCCTATCTGGAAAACATAAGCACGAAGACAATCAAACAGTTTAGACATACAAGCAGTCATTATTACCCTGTAACAGAGCAAACTTGAACCACACACTATGCTTTATAGAGTTAAGCCACAAGTCCCAGCAAAAGAACAGAACACAGCTATCTGAAGCCTCTAAAACGCTAACAGAACTTCAGCAAAACTTTTCCAAGTCCAAAACTGATTTTCTAAGATAATATGACAAGAGATGATTGTATCACTCATCAACAGACAAGGGAAGAGCCACTGATGTCATCTATCTTGACCTCAGTAAGGCCTTTGACACAATCCCCCACAACACCCTTCTCTCCAAATTGGAAAGATATGGATTTGATGGGTTAACTGCTCGATGCATAAAGAACAGGCTGCAGGATCGAGTCCAGAGAGCGGTAGACAATGGCTCAATGTCTGGATGGTTATGAGTGGTGTCTCCCAGGGGTCAGTGCTGGGACCAATACTATTTAATATCTTCATCATTGACACTGACATTGGGCCCAGGTGCACCCTCAGCAGGTTCAGTGATGACACCAAGCAGTGGGGTGTGGTCAACACACCAGACGGACAGGATGCCATTCAGAGGGACCTAGACAGGCTTGAGCAGTGGACCCAGGCGAACTCATGAGGTGCAACAAATCCACTTGCAATATCTTGCACCTGTGTCGAGGTAAACCTCAATACCAATACAAACCGAGGAATGAAAGGATTGAGAGCAGCCCTGCTGAAAAAGAGCAGGGCGTTCTGTTGGATGGAAAGTTGAACATGAGTCAGCAGTGCGCCCCTGCAGCCCAGAAAGCCAACCATACCCTGGGCTACATCAAAAGAACTCTGGCCAGCGGGAAGAGGGAGGTAATCCTGCCCCTCTACTCTGCACTGGTGAGGCCTCACCAGCACCATGTCCAGATGTGGAGTTCTCAGTACAGGAGAGACATAGACCTGTTGAAGCATATCTAGAGGAGGGCCACAAAAACGGTGCATGGAATGGAACACCTCTCCTGTGAGAACAGGCAGAAAGAGCTGGGGCTGTTCAGTCTGGAGAAGAGAAGGCTGCAAGGTGACCTGAAAGCAGCCTATCATTGTCTAAAGGGGAGCTACAGGGACAGACTCTGTAGCGGGGTCTGAGGTGATAAAACAAGTGGAAATGGCTTCAAGCTTAAAGAAGGTAGACTTACATTTGGACAGAAGAAAAGTCTTTCACAGTGACGGTGGTGAGACACAGGAGCAGGTCACCTAGAGATGTGGTTGATGCCCCATCCCTGGAGACTTTCAAAGTGAAGTTGGATCAAGCCCCATGCAACCTGATCTTGCTGTGCATGCCCCTGTTCATTACAAGGGAGTTGACTACATGACCTTTAACGGCTCCTTCCAACTCTAAGGATTCTATGATTCTATGAAATTATTTGCTTGATAATCTGCTGGTAAATTCTAGAAAAGTAGTAAGCCAGTGTGCTCAATCTGAATTGAAAACACTTTTAGACAATGTATTTTCTATATTCCAAGTCATTATCTTAATCCTATTCACTTCTCTACAGTTAAATTTCTTTCCCGACTTATTTCCTATATGAATACAGCTCTTATGGAAATTAGGAAAAGTGAAAAAAAATATCACACCAAAATATCATGCATATACGGACAGTGCAATTTGAAGAGATCATAAAATGGGATGCTAACAACTTTTATCGCTTGTTAAAAAATAAAATATATTTTAGAAGTTTGCAGTTAGGAAGGCTAAGGAGGAAATATCAGTGGGAATACCAAAGTTCCTGAGGAAATAATAGAGGTAGGCTACGCTGGATGAGTCTGGTTAACTCCTTGTGCCTTTCAAATCTGTTAGCCTGCACACCTTCCCCTAACTCAACCTCTCACTTTACTGTCCTTGTACAGCCTGGCAGTTGCGTGAAGCACTGCAGCTCACATTTAAGGCAATGCCTGCAATTAAACCCCACAGTTCTTTGCTTTAGCTAGTGACTTCAGGGGCTCTTTATTTCCCCACTGCACAGATGTCCAGACAAAACACGGACAGAGGATTCCTACTAAAGAGGAAATGGATTTCCCTGAGATATCAGCAGCAGGTCAGAGCATCCAGAACAGCAGAAAAATACTCTGATGATACTGATAATCTACCTTTCCAAAACCTCTCTACCTACTTCATTTTGCTTGCCACACTCATGGACAGGCTGATTATGACATCTCAGATGAAGAAGACATTTACCCCCAGGACATACTAGTCACCAAGTTCAGAATTTATTTTTTTTCCCAATTCTTTAGGAGACAGTCCAGTTCTTGTGCGTCTGATCAGCTCCTTTTCACTGCAAGGCATTCAGATGCTACAGAAACACCCACTCCTCCAAAATTCAGTTCACAGTACACAACAGCATGACCTCCTTTAATGTGACTGAAGTCACAAGGCTTCTTTTTCAAGCATCTGCCCTAAACAGAATGTCGTGTTGTACACAGAAACCAAAACTAGTGAATAACCCTACGTCTGTAAGTATACATATATATACACATACACACACACACACCATATATATGAACCCTCTGTCTGTATACATAATTCTTAAGTTTATTTCATGGGACACACAGAGGTTTTTGTTCAACTTCAATCCAATCCAATTATGAAATACCATGAAATCTCTACATGCATGTCCTTGCCTTGAATCTAGTTGTCATACAGCAGCATGACAAAGATTGGTGAGCTGAAGCACATGAAAACGTTTTTTTTGGTTGCCAGAGCAGTTTTGAGCTGGTTCAGTGCTCTAGTTCAACATGCTACCATGCAGGAAATGCAACAAGCTAGCACTGGTACAATCAAGGCAGTAGGAGAAGGCACATGAAAATAGCAGGCATAACTGCTATCAACAAAAACCACACTAAGCACTGTTTGAAATGACTGTGAATTAAAGCCTCTATTTCTATGACTACAATTGTTACCACTGATTTCCAAATTAGTTTTTCTTCACTGGCTTTCTTACATCCAAGGCCAAGGTTCAGCCAGCAGGGAGCCTACTAACATGTCAGGCAAATATGAAAGGCTTAAGAAATACTGCCAAATTGGGACTGTTCGAATGTACCAAGTAGGACAAATCACTAAGAGAAAATGGAGAAATGCTACGGGGGAGTCCCTTTCTTATATTTGAGAAAAGTTACCGTAGCAGAAAACAGCTTTTCCTTAATTTAGGAGGGGAAAAGAAATCTTGATGTTTTAAACCTCAATGGAACTTTCAGTAAATAAGCATTATGCTATAAATTGCCTAAGCCACAGACTGACATTAACTAAGAAAACAACCAACTCTAAAACTGCCAGACTTCTAGGTATATTATAACACACTGTTTATTATTATATGTTTAATATAATAATCTCTATTGACCTTGAAATCATTAGAAAACACTTAAAGGGGAGTATATAAAAGTATATATTAAGGTAAGTAGCATTGTTTTTGTCTTTAAAAGGATGATGTTTTAAGAGGTCACTTGGAAGATAAGTAAAAATTTAAAAGCATTCAAAAAGAATTACCTTTTTCAGCTAAAACAGAACATGTATTTAAGCAAGTGGAGCTGAAGAAGTGCATTAAGGTCTTCTCTGTCACGCACCAGCTCCACAACAAAAGCCAATCTGGTTAGGAGTAATGGAAAAAAGACAGAATTCACTTCACACAGTGAATTTACCACTATACTAGAACACATATATCTGTGAAACAGACAGCCTGGAATGTGCAATATATTCCCAAGTTTTGCTTGAAGTTTTACATGTTAATATTGCTATGAATAAACAGTAGGTTTGCTCACATACTCACGAATGCTGAGATTACGAAGACTTACATACGCTGAGACTGACAGTCAGCTCATTCCACATTTACCGCTGTATCCAGGAAATAACGACTGGCATTACCCTGGCCTACAATGCCCTCAGCTTGCATTTCTTTAGTGCATCTTCTCTTCAGAAGATCCCCCACAGCATTCAGGCCCTGCCCAGTAAAAAAGCAATTCCAAAAGACGGAACAGCCTGTTCCTGGGTTATGGTGGATTTGTTCTGAATGATATATATTGTAACATTCCAGTCACATTCCCTGTGACTGCTGTATAAAATCCATGATTTTAAACAAAGAAAAAAGCTGCGCGGAACTATTATTTCACCTTTTATCTGATAGGTTATATTTTTTGAGTCTTCAAAGACTAGCACCATTTATTTTCTTGAGTACAACAGTAATGCTTCCTATATAACTTTACCTTTCTATTAAACTGCATACACACTGTATGTACACATCCACACTCTCATATACATGGAAGACAAGAGAAATAAAGAGATTTGAGAGGTAGTACAATCTCTTATTGCTTTCAACTAGAAAAAAAAAATCTATTCTAAAGCAGTAGAAAGAGCACTAGCAGTCCACAATAAGGAAAATAATCTGCAGGGATGCAAAGAACTCTGACTAACCTGTTTCCAGCACTTGTTCCCATTATTAGTAAGACAGGAGATTGCTCTCTCCGGTTTTTTCCTACTTTTGTCATAGTAAAGCAGACTCTGATTTCTAAGACCTAGGATCTAATTTTTTTTCCAATTTAAAAGCTGTTATAGTGAGTCAGATGTGGAAAGTTACTGTTTCTATTTCAACAGTAAGGGAGATGGTTAATTGAATTTAAGCACACAGAAGCATTGGGGAAGTCTAGCTTGAACAATAAAATCAATGAACAAACACTAAATATCTGTCACTAAATCCCTGTAAGTATCTCTGAGCTCAGCTTAATTTAAAATCACAGGAAAACTACAGTATTTTTAAATACAAAGTTGTGTTCTCTTCTCTAATCTTTCCCAAATATAACTTATGTTTTATTTTACGAATCATTTGGGAAAATATAAACCAAAATGAACTCAGAAAAATAAAATGAACTGACAATTTCTTTTATAATCACAGTTTTGGAAAACACAGTGATTAGTCAGGGCAAAACAATTAAAATGGGTCTTTAGGTAATTGTAAATCTCAAGGATGTGTATGAGACAATGTTACATTCACCAACATGAATGGATACATGAAAACTCATCCTGGGAAAGAGATTCTGTAGAGACATTCGTGGTGAGAAGACTAATTATGAATGACAGATATGTGAATTTTACAAAGATCCAAAAGAAACACAAAATGGGATTTCACCTTGCGTGGTTGGGAGGATAAAAAAAATATGGGTTAGGGGGTCTGGGAATATGCATGCAGAGATCCTCACTGAAGTTACATGGGTAAGATCTGGATAGCTTAACCCTACAATATCTGAATTCCTTAGCTTGTGAGGCGTGGATGTCTTGAATCTGCAGCAGTACTTTGCAAAATGATATGGTAAGGGTAACAGTAAACTAAGAAACTAGAGAAGAAATAACCAAACACAGGACAAGGGGTAGAGGTTTCCCATAGCTTAAAAGCCGAAGTGGAAAAGAAATCCCAAGTGAAAGACAGCTGCTCTGAGCAGCAGGTAGTTAAGCACACATTGTCTCAACAGGTCAGCAGGGACAAAGACTGCTATTCACAGGTACTTTCACGTTCACATACCTTTAAAAGTTATCTAAGAATGATAAGGTGTTGGCATCCTTCATTCCCTTAACGCTCCAAACACAGATCACTGGACAGCAATACGTCTCTCTGCTAGCACATACAGTACGATTCATGTAGTTTTAAATTTTTACTTGCTAACACAAACATTTGCAAAGAGAGAAAGCCATACTTGGTGTTACTCTAAGCAATTAAATCTTTTTCAAATTCTAGAAGCCTCCAAACAGATAAATGCAAAGACAAGAAAGGGAGCAGGCCGTTACATGGGACTCAACAAGAACACTATGGGACATGCTGCCTTCTATGTACTACCTTTGCTCAACTCTCCCCAAATGCTCTTAAGATGCTGAGCTGCTATAGGTGCATGAGGACAGAGCAGAATGGGATTTAGCAATTTGATACCTTACTCAGATATAACGTAACACAGTGATAATACATCTTTTGAAACACTTTCCTACCATTCCACAAAATATCGATAGGGCATGAAATGGTTGAGAAAAGGCTCTTAATGGCAGAAATAAAAACAAAGACCTGAACAGGACCAAAAAGCAGAGAAGCATCTCATTTTTTGTACCTGGAGCCAGACTTTTCATTCTGTATTGAGCATTACTAATGGATTGGAAGTTCTGGTAATAGAAAGGAGTCATGTTCTTCAGAACAGAACAGCTTTTGTCACTTACACCACATGGCAAAGAAATTCCAGATCTACCTTTCTTTTGTTATAAATCTGCAGACAGAATTTAAACTGAATTGCATCATTTTGGAAAAGCAAACAAAACAAACAAACCATATCTGATGTGCGCATCAGCCTTCTCTAGACTTTCTTACTGAAATCTGTTAAATTTCTAATCAACTCAGAAGTGTCAGGATTTTTGTTCAAGAGCCCTGCATCTCAGGATGGCCTTTGTTAATTATAGCATTCAAGGAACACATCACTTTCAGGAGCTGCAAGGTTGATTACACCAACCAACCTAATGCTGACTGATAACAGCTTTGCCTAATTTTCTCCATCTCACTATTCTCTTTGGGATGTCACTACTGACACTTCTCAAGGTGTACTTTACAGCAGGGAACTGGTACTTCTGTTCACAAAAATCTTGAAACTGCAAGTGTAAGAAAGAAAAATAGAAAGAAATGACCTAATCCTGCCTCACTACCAGAAGGACCTGCTGTGTCTAAAGTGACTAAGATGTTATTTAACCCTGTAATAGATAAAAGACTGGCACATACGCTTTCAGTAAAACAATAAACCAAATATACAGTAATTTGACTAGTGGTTTGTACCATTATCGCTCACATCTTATTTCAGTTTAACTTGCAACATAGAACCGCCAATGCAATCCTGCTGTAGTTTTCTACAAGCAAACAGAGAAAAAAGAAAAAGAAAAAAAGAAAAAGAAAAAAGAAGGCAAACATTTTAAGGGGAACAAGTCCAGGTCACAAATTTGCAAAGGAACCCTTAGTCTGTACTCTAGCATTAGCCCTGTTTGTATGATCCTCAATATTTTTCATTATCCAGTCACTTGTCTTTGCATGTTCTGAAACAGATCAGTATTTTTTTATTTTATATTTAAGGGAGAAAAAGAAACACACTGTTGATTTTCTAATGTGTGCAAAACCATACTTTATGCAATTCATAAAGATAAAATACAAAAATACTAAAAGCCAAGCCCTCTATTCAAAAACCTGATTTTTATTTCTACCTTTATTTCATACAACTCACATAATTTTGAGACACTGCAGAGGCAAAAATTGTAAAACACTGGTTTAATAAATAACATTTTAAGAGTAAAGACTTTATTTTACCAGACTTTGCAAGAATAAATTTGTCTACACAGAAGCTTTAAGGTATACCCTGTAGAGTACCTAACGTAACAGGCCCTTGAGCCAGATATATACCTTCAACAGTACACTACATGCACCACTCAGTAGGTGTAGAATAGTAAAATAGAATCATAGAAAACCCCGAATTATAGAATCATCAAGATTGGAAAACACCTCCAAGATCATCCAGTCCAACTGTCCAGCTACTGCCAATACATCCCCACTAAACCATGTCCCTCAGTTCAACATCTAAACATGGCTTGAAAACCTCAGAGACGGTGATTCCACCACCTCCCTTGGCAGCCCATTTCAATGCCTACCCAATCTTTTATAGAAGAAAATATTCCAAACATCCAACCTGAATCTCCTCCTGGCACAACTGGAGGCCCGACCAACTTCTGAGTGGGCTTTCTGATCAACTCCTCTAGAAGGATAAAACTTAGAAAGACATATGTGAAGGTCCATGTGAACCCAAATGGGATCACTGATGACCTCCCTGTTTGACTCTCCTGGAAATCAGAAGACAAGACTGCCTCATTTGTTGCCTTGGGCACTAAGAAATACCTACCTATAAAATCGTCAAATCTTTTACATACGAATTAATACTTCTCAACCGTGATTGAGATGATTTTGTATCTATAAGATAAACTTAAATTATAAAGGGGAAAATAAAAAGGTTATTGTTTCAGTGGGCCACAACAGGTAGTTATTCAAATTGGAGTTAAATGAAACAATCCTGCCATGTGAGTTAGGGACAGACAGAGCTGTTTTCTGATAGCTGATAAAGAGTTTTGTGTGGGATTAGATTTAGAAATATTTTTAATGAAGCATAAGATATATGCATTACATTATAAACCATGTAAAAATGCAAGGAAAAGTATATATTATCCTTCCAATATTCTTACACAAGTTTTTAAATAGTAAAACACCACTGTCAGTCAACTGTATTAATTCAATGAAAATCCAGTGGTTCCATAACTCATGTAGTTTGTTTTCCTCATTGTAAGGTGCTTTATTTTGCAGTAAATTCAGCCTCCAAACAAAATCTAATTACACTTGCACACTTGGTACAAGGAGTTCTTTCTGCATTGGGATGATAGTGTGAAGTACATTGTGAAGTCACAATGTAAACCTGTGGTTTTAGAAAGTAAGCACTTTACCAACATTCTAATCGTGCTGACAATAACTTGGTCAACAAAACACTAACAGTAGACAATAGTCTAAACATTTTGTTTTGAAATGTTGCCATTTTGGTACCGAACTAAAAATAGTGTTCTTTTAGAAATCCGGTTCCCCTCAGGTATATAGTATCATCTTACAAAACATGAAAATAAATGAATTAGCCAAAAGGGATACTCCTACACAAAATTCCCAACTTTCTTTGGCACAAAGAAAAAACATTACAAAATAGAGTAACAAACATAAGAAATGAACTGTATGTTTTCTGCAGAATGAGATTGTTTTTTTTTTTTTCAGGTATATGTTAGTAAACAACAGAAACACAGAAAAAATTGCCTTGGCCAAAACACACTCAGGGAAAAAAGGTCACTATTTTTTAGTACAATGTCTATTAAAAGAGAATAATTGGAATGATTTCATCAAGAATAATTAAACTCCATGGAAGACCGATGACATTTAAAAAGGCAAACAAGTAAAATACAACTTATTACACTAAAACCCGAAGCTCTTAATTTCAGTAAAATACCAGTGAACACGCCTTATGGTCAACTGCACCAGTAAAACATCCTATTACTAGAATTGTTTTAAACAAAAATCGTTGAAGGTATGATGTATATCTAGCAAGCATGTTCAGTATGTTACAGTAAGTAACCACTTAAAAGTCAGAATCCTATTAGTTGCAGAAATTGATATTCTACCAGGTAGCCTGTTTGTGCTCAAGATTTAAAAAACAAAGAACCTCAGGTAGTTCTCCCTAGATTGATACCATGTGTGTTAAATACCAAACCAATCGAAGAACGTGACAGATCCACCTCCTGCTCAAAGCAAGGGTAGAACTGAACTCAGTGATAGTTGTGATGGAATTTGTCCAACAGACTTTGACTAGAACCCCCTTTGAGCAACATTTCAAAAAGATTTCACACACATTTGGATAGAACCAGCCTGTCTCTTTGCGTTAAACTTATTTAGTTGTATTTACTGCAAGCACTGGGAATATTTTACACCTTGTTTGGATATCTAATACAGATAAAAGCAAATGGGAAAATTACTGTGAGGATTTTCAAGCAGAATTTTAAGATATCTAGAAGCCCAAAAGATCAAGAATAGACAACAGAATAAGCAGATGATCTGATACACTAAAGCCTCAGAGCACACAGAACTGATGTGAATAATGAGAACACAAAGCATTTTCAACAGTCATTGAAACCACTCAACAGCCATTGAAATGACTCAGCAATCATTGCTTTCTTAGTTCTAAACAAAAAAATGAAGAAGAAGAATATGAAAGCTCTCACATACCAGTTCTGTATAGAAAAGCAGTAGTGAATATATACAATAAAAGACCAAAAAGTAGTTGAATATTGAACTACTAATTCCACTTGTACTTGCTCAACTTGCCCCATCTCTCAATTCTTAATTGAGAGGTAGAAAAGAATTAGAAGCAAGAAATTAAACGTGACACCTACACACAGTATAATCGTGGCAACTGCACCTTGCAGCATGTGTTGTCCCAGAATAGAAACCTTGACTTGATCAATCAGCTACCAATGACAATAAGAAGAAAAGTCTTCAGTGTTTACCTGAAACTTCTTCATCAACTACTATCTAATTAAATAAGGAACATTCAGAGGTATTAATACTAATGCTACAGCTGGCAAAAAGAAATTATTTACAAAAGGAAGCTCTGTGCAAAGAAAGTAGAGGAACAGTGAAAATGATTACTTGTAATATGTACTGACCATTATGCGCATACAATCACAGTGAAACTGCGAAGGACTGCTGACAGGTAAGGAAGCAATTGACAGGTTTCCTGCTACTTTCAATTATACTTACAAAGTACAGGAAGGATGAAAAACTTCCAATAATTTTTTTTATCCTTCACTTGTGGTTTAGAACTTACATACGCTGACTACAGGAATACTTCATCCTAATCTACAATGCAGGGAGAGTATCTTTACTCCAAGATTCAGGATAGCGTACTTGAAAATACAGCCATGTCAGTTAGCAAACCTTCTCATGAACAGTGGTTAGAAATATACTACACTGAGTAGAACTAACACTGCTCCTGACTATCAGGATATAAATTTTCAAAGCGTTCTTAGTGTACAGGTACATACTTAACCTTATTTGTCCCATCAATTAATGCATTAAAAATATGAGTAAATACAAGATGACTACATGCTGTTTAGAAGAAATACAGTACACTGCTGAAAATCTTATGACTAGCTCTCTCTCTCTCAAAAAAAAAAAAAAAAAAAAAAGAAATAAAAAAAATCAACATAGTTTTCAAACACTGGAGAGCGAATACTCCACAGATGAGTGTCAATAGGCTTTAAAGGTTTACCTGTGTATCCATAAATGTGTCAGATTAAATCATACAAATTGACTGCATCCATTTGTAATGTTTCTATGTTTCAGCTCCATTCTACTACAAGATACTTCATGTACGATACCCACATTATCATTTTGGAAACTTGCAGATTGAAAAAGGAGTATCTACAACTTTTCTAAATTAAAAAACAAAACAAAACAGAACAACTATGTTCGAAAATAAGAACAATGCAGATTTTTAACAGTAAACAAGACATTAACTAAGAGAAGGAATGCTTTTCTGGCTGAGATTGCTACCACACAGAGTATGAATACACCCTTTAAAACCATTTCATTACCCACAAAAGGAGACCCTTTAACACTTGTACTTAAGTATCTCCTTATAAATAAATAAATAAATAAATAAAGTCTCCTGTGCTATAAAGCTGGTTATGGGCCACAAAATATTGAAGGCAGTTTGGCTCTTACCCACAGAGCATCAGCCATCCCCAGACTCTTCCAGTTATCATCCCTCTCACTGTATTTAACAACTGAGTGATCATGAAAACCAACTGACAGACACCTGTTATCTGCGTGGCAGAGATTAAATGAGAATAGGGCTTTCAGTGGTCCACTCAGCACACTCAGTAGTTAACTTCCACGGCTAATTTAAGCTAACAGGGCTCTGCTTGGCAGACTGATACAGGAAGGAGCATGCAACCAGCCAGCTGCTCTGACATTATCTCATTTCTCAGCTGCCTTCTTCCATATTGCAAAGTCCTTTCCCACAATACGTGGAAGTAACACAGAAAAGATAATAAAAGCTAATGCAGATTTCTGTCTCTTGTTTCAGATGCCACATGCACTCCACGTCAGAATAACGTACTTTAAAAAACACCAACAGATTGATACAAGAAACTCTAATTCACAACTTAAGCTCGGAAAAAAAAAAGTTATGGATTTGTTTCAGATAAAAAGAACAAGCTCTTGAAAGACTGATGACTTCTTCAAAGTATCTTTGTTGCTTAGAAGGGGAGCCAAACTGCTCACCACCTAACCTAGCTGTTAAGCTCTGGCTATTTCTTATGAGAAGCATGACTGCTCCTTCACACTGCTCTGGAATAGTACCAGAAGGTTTCAGTCATGAATACTTTGCAACAATGCCCAAGGTACACACCTTCTAATCTTCCAACTCAAGCTGTCTACCTTTTAATTTTTAGTTCCTGACAGCAATCTTAACAGAGAATGAGTTATGGACAGTTGTGTATTTTTGCATGAACTACATGCCAAACCCACAAAAAGTGATGGATATATTATTTGACTTTATCTGCTATATAAAGTTTCATGTTAACAGTACTTCTGAAACAATTCACTAGACCATCCATTTGCAGTTGTTCAACAGTGCTGGGTAAAACTGAGGAGAGCCACTTTCATCAGCTGCAAGCCAAAACAAAGCTCATGGTAGATCAGACTTTGCATAGTATAAACAGTGGTGGAATTTGGATAGACAACAGAATTTGTTCCCTACAAAGAAACCCTGTTTATCACAGAATAACAGAAAGGCATGGGTTGAAAGGACCTTAAAGGAAATCCAATTCCACCCGCTTATTGATGAGCAGGATTGCCAGCCACTTGATCAGGCTTCCTCAGGGCACTATACAATCTAGTCTTCAACGCCTCCAGGGATGGGGCATCCACAACTTCTCTGGGTAGCCTGTGCCAGTGCCTCACCACTGTCCGAGTAAAAAATTTCCTCCTAATATCTAATCTACATCTCTCCCCTCTTTTAGTTTAAAATCGTTCCCAATTATCCTATCACTATCTGCTCATGTAAAAAGTTTGTCTGAGTCCTGTTTAAAAGCTCCTGCTAAGCTACAGGACACCCAATGAACCTCCAGGCTAAGCATGCCCAGCTGACATTTTATGTTCTCACATAAGCAAGCAGAATCATATAAATTATAACTTCAGCAAAAATCAATTATCCTATGTTAACAGGGTTATAATCCATACAGAAAGATAAAAACATAAATAAATTGCTGTGAATTATGCATATGCTCACCTCAACAAGTTCTGTTACAACATTCCCAAATCAAACACTCTTTCTACTGAAAAAAACAGTAAGAGTTGAAGGTATGTCTGACACCAAGGAACCTGGGTGGGACAATGAATATCTTATTTAGAGCAGGCTTCTGAAAGGCTAATGATGGTAAAATGCTAAACGAGCGTATTTTTAAATCACTCAAGAACATGCAATAACTATCACGGTTTGTACATGTAGGATAACGATGAAAAACCCTGTGAGTGGAGTAGAGGGAAAACGTTGCCACAGAGACGCTGGAAAAAATATTTACAGTAACTACACAAAAGGTTACAGAGATGCAAGAGAAAGGCAGACTACACAACTGCCAATGACAGGTCCTCAGCATTAAAAAGCAAAAGAAGGTAACATTCTGTGTATTCAAGTCATGGCTGAAGTGACAGAATTACCTTTGATATATATAGATAAACACTGTCCAAATTAAAGCTCAGCAGACACTCTAAGTTAAAAATACCTAGTAGAAAGCTCAGCAGCAGTTCCCTGATCTTGTTATCGGTTTAAGCGCATTACGAATGGACTCTACCAAGAAGTACTAGGACGGCGATTCTTAAGATCTCAAAGAGAAAATACACTGAAAGGCACAGATGAAGTCTATTTACATATTGGCAAATGACAGTCCATTTCTTCAAGTAGCCTCAAGCAAAGAGAAGCAGTAAAGAATTTATCATATTGCATGTACTGAACATATAAAAAGGCAATTCCATGTGGAGGGGTGGGGGAGCCACAAAAACTGTACCCTGGAACACAGTTAGATGTAAATTCATTATACTAATTGTAAGAGGGGAGAGCACTTAATATACATTATTATATTAACAACTTCATTTCTCCTACAGGGGAAAACAGATTTCACTACAGACTGGGGGAAATTAAAAAAAAAAGCCAACAGTGGTGTTCACAGTCTAAGGAAGGGTTATGCAAGTGTTCTCTGCTTCAGAATCAGATTGAAAATGTATGGCATACTCATTTCTTATCAGTAAACTGGATGAGACACTAAGTACAAGAGCATTTTTAAGCCAGCAAATGAGTAGTTACGGGGATCTTAACTTCTATGTACTGTTCATAATCAATTGTAGTTATTGAAAAAAATATACTTTTAAGCTAACAGAAATGAAGGTAAGACTAGCAATAAAATGTGGCACTATGTTCAGAGTCATATTTTGATTATATGAAACATACACAAAAAAATTGATAGCATTTCTTTCTTTTTTTCTGAATATTATTAACAAATCTGAGAGTTCCTACAGCCAATATTTTTAACAGATCCAAAAGGATTAGAATAAAGCTTTCTTTAAAGAAAGCTCGCTGCACATTTAAATGAATGGAAGTTGTTGACTACAACAGAGCAATGGATACAAAAATGAAGGATCGTTGCCTTAGTTCAGTCTTAGAATCATCTTACAGTTAAATATCAATATATATGAAGTATTTTAGGCTGCCATGCAGAAATTTACACATCTAAAACATAGATGGAGGAAATGTTTCCCTACCACACTTTTCTTAACTCTTGTAGCTATTCTGTTACATTTTATAATAATTCTCTGTTGAATACAGTTTCTTGTATTTTGTTTCTTGTCAGTGTTCTCCACCAATTCCAAATTCCATAAGCTTGCATGCTGAAGCCTCACTCCAGGGTTTGGGAGTTTTTGTTCTTTTTGTTTTTAATCCATTTTCTCTCTTTGCAACCATCTCCAAAGAGAGGACTCAGCCCTGCTTAGCAGTCTGAGCTTCACAAGTCAGGGTAAAAATGTTTGAATACTAAACAGAGTTGAATAACAAAGCACAATATTATCTTTAAATCTCATTCTGAGGGTAATGAATAAGCAGCAAAAAATGTTCTTTTCTCTTTTAAAATATCTCTTTATCTTCTTAAATTACAGCTTAAATGCATATTAAATTATACAAAATGAGAGAGGTTCATTCAGCCAATTGTAGCCACCTCAAAGTAAGTCATCCAGAATAAGATCAGTCATATTGGTACCTTTTACACTACAAGAGATACAGACCTTCAGAAGAGCTGATTCATCATATGTAACCTGCTGATGTCTTTTTAAGCAACTCAGTGAGTCTCTGGAGATACTTCTCTCCCCATTTTGGCTTACGTGGCATGCCAAAAACGAACAAAATAATGTACAGGCAAGACAAAACCCACCACAAAGCCTCCATATGCTTCCTCCTTGGCTGGTGGTTTTCAGTTAAGGGAGAGTAACTTTCTTTTGTCTTAACTGGATGAAATACAGAATCCCTACTGCAAATGATTCTGACGGCGGACAAAGAAAACTGTCAGTTACATAGGGTAAACTGTTGCTACAAGCCTGGAAACCATATCTGAAAAAAAAAAATAATCAAGTGAAGCGTCTACAAAAACACAAGGTTACTAGCTGGTGCACATAAGTATGCAAGACATGGAGGCAGATGCAAGGAAGACCTGATCAAATAACATTGATACCTTTTCTTGCTAAGATAAACGATCTTTTCCTGGAGAAAGGCAATGCAGTAAATTAAATTCACCAAGCAGAACCATTTAATATAGTGCCACACGAAGAAAGACCTGTTTCGGGTGGAGTACATTAGATTAAGGACAAAGGCTGTACAACCGGTCACTCAGAAAGTTAGAGGAGACACTGCAAGGTAGCCAAATATCTACCCTGGGGCCAAGATGTAAAATACAAATACATTCTATACCGACACTTACAAACAATACGATGTGAAAACTCTGCCAGTAGAGCAGAGAATCTGGGTCAGGAAGAACTGAATGAGTTTTGAGATAAAACTACAGAAAAATGTTTCAAAAAAGGTAACATGACTTGTAGAGGACTTTAAACACAGATGAAAAGTCTCCAAAACAAGACTTAAAGGTAAATATGTTTGGCCCACTGCAGCCAAGTACGTTTTAATCCAGGTGGAGCTGTTTATACTGATAAAAGAAGAAAACGTACAAACTAGTCACGTATAAATGCTAGGATTTTGAGACAGTCTTTCAATAGAAGTAACAGTCCTATGCACAAGACCATGGGGTCAAAAATTTCCTTAGTACCAAAGTGTTATCTCAAATAATTGTGAATATGTAATACTCAACTGAAAGCTTCTCAAGCCTCATCAAGCATGTCATGGAACTGTAAGATGCAAGGTCTTCCCTGATAATGAAATGTCTAAAAACTTGTACTTAACCAGATGATGAACCACTTAAACATCTGTGGTGAAAACATACAGCTAATGGTGGTATTTATGTTAAAAAACAGTATTTTATAGCTGAGAATTTTCTCTATCAAACTGTGTTACTTTGCTCTTTGTACCTGTTTTAGCTTCACAGGAAATAAATAGGAGGCCTTGCTTTTGCAGTGACCTACGTATTTTCTGAGGCAGAGAGAAATCTTCAAATCCATGTGTAACTTTACATTTGGCATCTATTCCTGTTCTGTCTTACATATTAAACTGTCTTGATTTATGTTCAGTCACACTACAGATGGAGCGAGTCAGTATTTTGTGTCTCAGCACACAAAGCGATGTTTTTGGATGGTAAAACAAATGATGGCTGCTTCAGAACAATGCCTACAGCTGATCTATGTGTGAGAATGGTTACATTTGTTTTTCATTGCAAAAGTACTTTCATATGTATTCCTAAACTTAAAGTTAAGCCCTATCCATAAGTGAATTACACAAGGTATTTTATAATTCTGTCTGTAATAAGCTGTGGAAAATGGGCAGCCCTCAGCACTACTGCCATAAAAACAAGGGGACTCAAAGCTCCAGTGATTCAGAGTATACTTCCACTAGTTCCTTAAGATAGTTAAAGTATTTCTCTTAACTCTTTTCCTGTTTTTCCACATGATCTTAGATCTAAATAACTAGAATACTTTATAAATGTACGAATACAGACATATAATATGTAAAAAGAATATACACATACATCATTATACTTTGCAGCGAAAGAAAGCTGTAGGCAATATTTTCAGAAAAAATACAGGCCTTTTTTCTATGTCATCAGATAGATGTCATAAGGTAAATTGGTTATTTATTATTTATTATTAATTACTATCTAGAAGGTAGTAAAAGACACTTTCTAAATATTTTAAACAATTATATTATTCTAGCTCTGAAATGGAAATAGCCTATATTTTTATAATCATTCTTTCTTGAAAGTCTCATTTTGTTTTCAAGCAACAGTACACAAATCCTATGAAAATGCAAGCATCTGCATGTTTCAATCTAATCCACCGTGCCAGCAAATTAGGAATGATGGAGAGGTACCAATATTAACACTCTCAGTATTCAACATGTCAGAATCCAGCCTGCATCTCTACCACCTTTGCAATTGCAAAATTAAGTTAAACAATGCTTGTTTAAACTACTGCCTGCATCGAGTACGTAGACACACAGCTGAACACTCTTCTCTCCAGTAGTCAG
>PPHD01003360.1:0-31836 GCA_002909625.1 Bambusicola thoracicus | reverse complement strand
GCAGGTAAAAAACATTGCTGCATGGACAAAAGCTCGCAGATGTATTGTTTTTTATTTGACAATGTAATTGATGACCTTTGTCATTAACTGATGGTCATTTTCTCTGCAATAAAATAGGAAGTTTTAAATGGCAAGACAAAAGTAGACAAGAGCAGCAGCATTTGGATGTAAAAATGATATGAAGCCACCTATTTATAAATGGCTGCAAACCCCAGCAGAGGTTAGAAGTATTTAGTCAAAGCCTCGTTAAATCACACTGCAAGCTTTCCCCCACTGCTCTCCTGCTGTACACAATCCAGCCTACTTAACCAAGCTGGCAGATGCATCCAACAGTGCTAGTATCATCTGTTCTGACTTCAACAACGAGCTTCCCAGAAAGAAGAGTGGCTAAACACAATGAAATTTCTGCATGCAACCTGCTCTTCTTATGGAATATACTAATGCAGGAGAAACACTACTCTAAAATTTTAACTCTATTCATGACATTTCCCCATTTCTGTGTCCCAGTTCAATGGTAGGATTTTAAATGTTTACTACAACCTCTGTAACGTATATTAAAAGATACTTCAATATCAAGCAAGCCTTCATCTGCCTCAAAACTGCACATTCTGCTCCATCATCTTCACCTGTTTTCCCCAGAAAATTACACTATCATCTTGCATCTTCAGTGCTCTGGCAATACAGCATTCAATACCTCCTCAACTTCAGCTCCAAGCATGCATTACTTTAATTAACACAAGCATCATCAGCAGAATACCTACACCAGAAAGGTTCCTGCAGTTAATAACTCCTTACAAGCCCTGCTTTCTAGCTACATAGTCCCTCCCCCACAAGCCCACTATTGCACTACACACAACATACATTAGAGAGCAGGAAATAGGAACACCTGTTCTCCTGCAACTCTTCCAATGCTTCCAGATACAATTACTGGCAACTCAGTTTCTTTTCACACTTTCCAAAACAAAGTGCAGAAAAGTCTACAGGGAAGAAGACACTCAGACAGATCTGTAAAATCAAATATGAATCCATCATCATCATGAGTCATTTAATTAGGCAGCTTTGCATGGTTAGAGTGACCTGCTGGGAGAGACAGCAGTAAACTTCTCATATAGTGTACAAACTCTAACAGAGAAGGAAAAAAAAAGAGTACAATAGAGTCAACAGCAAAGGGAGCATTAATCATTACTATCACTGAAAACACCATGAAGCTTCTCTTAGAAGAGAAACAATCCCTAGAGATGATCAACAGTCCTCCAGAGTGCATTGCCTGGATTACTTTACTGCTATTGATCACCAAAAGTGAGAAAAGGCTTTATTTCTTGGTGGTTAGGTGTTCATCTGACATAATTAGAAGCTCATTTAAAAGCTCTGTAATGTGCCCAGCCACATGAGGTCCTTCTAGAAGGATGCTTATTAAACCCCTGAGGTCTGGAGTCTTTAATGCTGGTGAAATTAGCCTCTCTAGTTTTTTCTAGAAAAGATTTAGTATAGTAACGGCACTAGAACTGCTACTACCAATACAGCAGTGTGGCACATACCACGAACACTAAACTTCAGTGTAATTAGATCTTTTACACAGCAGTCAACATACAGTGTCAAAACCCTAAAATCCAGCATTTTCATGAACTTGGAAAGGGTAGGAAATAATCAAGTTTGCTATAATTTGGAAACAGTAAGATCTGCCATACAGATTAATGAGTAGCCAGAATTCCTAAGTGAGAATAACTGATGAGAGAAGTCACACAAACACAGAGCACATTTACACTCTCATAGAATATTTTTCCTCTTTCATACCATTCATTCTCATGCTTACACTCACTCATTGATTATTGTACAGGAGCATAATAAGCCTAAAGGGTTATGTAATGTTATGATCAAATATAGGCCAAAGATTCATATATCAATCTGAAAATGGAAAATAAACTAAGTTCCTGAAGATAAAACATACTGTGAAAGACAGAAGGAAATGACAAACAAATCCTAAAAAAAAAAATATAGACTCATGTTCAGTTGTACTAATCAATTAATTCAATATTGCCAAGAAAATTACAATAATTTCCACCATCCAAACTGCAAATTAGCATTACTTGCTATAAGGCAACAAAAAACACAGCAAGGATAGCATGGTAGCAAAGTCCTAGGCTACAGCAAGTGAGAATATGCTCATATACAGCTGCCATGGACACAGAAAGAAAAAGGAAAAAAAAATTCAGCTTACACTTTGAAAGCCTCAGGCATGCAAGGATTTCCAACAAGAACCCCTTGCCTCCCCTTAAATGAGGCCTGGGAAGGGGTGGATCCTGGCTCCAGGCCTTCCGTCACTCAGATGCACTGAATTGCATGCACCTGAGCTCCCTTGGGTTGGCCCTGCCTTCTACCAGGTGCTCAATCACTGCTTCAAGCCTTGATCAGCGTTTCCACTACACTTGCCATAAGAAGCATTCATTGTTCCTATTCTAAAAAATGTAATTCTCTTACAACTGCCAATATTCATTGCTCATGAAGATCAGCATTTGTTTCTGGCGCCATGAGGTCTGCCGAAGACTTCTGAAGTAATCTAAATACACTACAGATCAAGTTCTGCTTTGATGCAACAAATCTAGGGAAGAATACCTGATATCTCAGAGATACAACCCCTCCATGCACCCAATTCTGATGGCACAGGAGAGTGCTCTGTACTAGAGTTTTCTAGAGCAGCACAATATAGCCTGTAACTCTTCTTTCTCAGGCAATGAACGCAGCAGTTTTCTACAGAAACTTCCAGCTCAGGCTGAAAGTAAGCATAACAGTTTTCAAGCAAACCCACAGCACTATGAAGGCGACACTTGTTCTTTTGCATTCCCTGGTTCTTCTGGCACTCATTTCAGAGGGACCTTTCCATCTTTCAAGAAAAGGGACCTTGAAAATATCCATGCACAGATTTATTTCAAAGAAGAACCATTACAAATCATTATACAGATAGCCTAGTATACCACCTTTAATTTTAGCTAATTCTTGATGAGCTTGTTTAAAATTGATGTTGGTCTGTACACAAATTCTCTTTTAAAAATCCTTTTAAAATAAACCATGGTAACTCGTAATTACAGTAGGCCAAAAAGAATAAGAGATAACTCCTAAAGAACTTGCAATGTTGCCAAGTTATTTGGCAGAGAAAACCATGCTTTGCCTTCTTATACATACGCCTCTGCTCCAATGCTCAATTAAAATAGTCTTTCTTCTTTGAAAAGAATGTGTATTTTACAATAATTATGAAGTTGAGCTCCTAGGTTCACTAAAGGAAACAAAAGTCACCATTTCCCACTGCTACAGCTGTGCAATACTGCAGAATTTAGCCTAAAAAGTCAATGTAACATTCTGTAAATTTCAATAGGCATGCCAAGTATATGCGATACACAGATGGTGTTGCATTCAAGGGCAACATTCTAAGGGACGCCCAATTTGGTACTGTAAGTCCAGTCATGTTCAACACAACCTGTCATGATTATGGATTCACAAGTAGTGCCCTTCCCAACTTGCCTAGTGTCATTCCAACAGCTTTTTCACAACCCCTTCTTTACTGGTTTAGTAGTGTCCAGTCAGAACTCTTATGGCTAGGTCAGTGCAGAAATTTTGTCCATGCCCAAGTAGAACTCACACAGCTAGCTCAATAAATTGTGCAGTTTATTAGCAAGAGATAACAAGTTCTTTTGAATTGCCAATGATAATTCATTGTTTGCTAAGCATGTGAGGTCTAAATCAAATCGTGTGCCAAGAGCAAAGAATAATTCAGCCTAGCCATAACTGAGCTAAGTTATAAAACCAACCCTATAAGGGTTGCAAAGTTTCCTAGAGGAGCACTCTCCATAGCCATGTGTGCAATCCTTACTCAGTAGGCATCCCCAGTGGGGTCGAGAAGAGAGTTTCAGCCTGTCCACTGACTCCACGAGTAAGAGAAGGCCCATGTCTGACTTGTCTGCAATGGCATCTTTCCTGATCTTCGCTCTCTCTTAAGCCATTTTTGCACTATTTCTTATTCTCCAGGTAGAACTTGAGTGACTCTAGTTATTACATGCCTTTGTTCCAATTGATGCAAAATTATCTTGCCTCACTTTAAAAGGTATAGGATAAAAAATTCAGAACGCATATGTAGAGGTGGTAACACCACAGGTAGCTCTTGGGAGGGGAATGTGTTTTGGTATTATACTGAGTGCATAATAAGCAAAGTTCACTGGGACACCTTTTTGTCCAAAAGATAGCAGACTTTTGGCCCAGGGTAGCAGGTAAGCAGTTTGGTACCACCACGTCCCCATGCCAGCACTGTTCTTCTAAGATCCAGTACATCAAGTTCTCCTCATGTTGCTGACATCTAAGGTTACCTAGGGAACTATTATGGACTACAGACCTTGGCCTGAGAGCCTCCGCTCCACTTCCCATGCCATTTAATGGCACAAAGGCTGCACTCTGCTCTTGTACCCCTGTGAACAGTCTGTATCTTAATTTCCAGTGAACAATGCTATACCTTAATCAATTATTCCACAGATGGATGGGAAGATAATAAACTGAGCAAGTGGAACCATGTTCTTTTAAATATACAGGTTATCTAGACCTGTAAACACATCACTGTTTTCATTAAATGGTATTTGGAGAACTGTACAATATGTGCTCCTGGCTGCAAAATGCCACAGCACAAGTCAGAGACATTCTGCAATCCCTGAGTGGGTGTACAGAGAGGTGAACAAAGTAAATGGCGTTTCAAATGCAATAAAGAGTTCTGGATTATACCACCCATGTGGTTTAGATGTGGTATATCTTGGTTGGGTCATGTCTTGTGCCTCACGACTATTCAAGCAAGAAAGGAAACACTGCAACCTTTTACATGAGAAAGCTCATCTCTCCTCTCCCAGTGAATGGAACACTGTGCCCACACTGTTCCTTTCAAATCCTCAAATTTCTAAAAGGATGCCAAAAGCACTCGCAGTGGGATGGAGCTCGATTTATTCAAGATGAGAGCCAAGCATCTTTGGAGAATTTAAAAGCTGGTCTGAAGGAAGTTTTCAATTCCCTTTTTGCAGGGAACAGATACACATAAGGCAGACACCAGCTGCAAGTCAGTTTTCTTAAGCCACGAAATATACTGTCCTTTCCTATTTGGAAGTAAAGCTACTATGGGATGAGAGTGTATGCTTAAGGCTGGGGGGTTTTACTTCAGAGGCTGCAAGTCCCAAGTCTCTGAAAAGCCACTGAAAAGCAAAATCACTCTTCTTCAGATGTCCTGGGCACTGCGCACAGCCCAGCAGCTTTCTGGAACCTCCTCTCTTTGGCACTGCTCTGCCATCTCACTGCTTCATGCGCTCCTCTTCACTCCTCCCTTGGTCTTGTCTCTTTTTGGTAAATGAGACATCCATCCAGAACCAGATCACATGCAAATCTGAGTCCAGGCATTTACCCTCAGAAAAGGAAACTCTTCAGGAAAAGGGACAGTTCTTTTTGATGAACTCCAGCAGCCACAAGATTTCATCAGAAGTACTTATACGTCAGCATTTAACAGCTTATCAGACAGGTATGGTGAAAGACACTTGCTGTCTTTAGACTGATCAAAGCAAATGAAGTTATTAACCACATCTCATTGGATTAACTTTTTTTCTCTATTCCTTCAGCTTTCTACCTGCTCCCAACACACATCCTCCAAGCCAGGCCGCTGAGCACATGCAAAGCATGCTGCTTCACATCACTTTCACTCTCCCAAGCCAATTTTTTTTACTTACATTCCTTCTCTACTGCTGAAAATCAGCTTCCTCTACAGAAAGGCAACATGCTTTTTTTTTTACCAGTCCAAAAACGAAATCTTCAAAACCAAGAAGCACTGCTGAAGGGCGGACTCCTACTTGGTGACCAAAGGACACCGGGAAAATGTTTGGCAGCCGATGAATGAGCTCTAATTTGATCTCAGTGGTATTTGGATCGGTTCCTTGAAATGAACTACTTGTTTACAAAGGTGTAGGGGAAAAATAAGTATGGAGTGCAAAGAAAATTTTAATAGGCAGTCAGCACACACCACAGTAGCACTGCCAAGGAAGTGACTTCCAGCAAGTGTATTGCTTAAGTCATTTCTGTGTGGTTGTTTTTCTCTGCTCTAATAAGACGTTACTCTTTGTTTCTACTAGGAGCAACTGTTACCTGGAAGCAATCTCTTAAAACTCATCCTTTATCAGTTGTCCAGGTTTAAACCAATACGCTTCTGCCATAAAAACTTAACACAGATTAAAAGTAGGATCACCATAACAAAATTAACTACATTTTTTTTTTTAACTTTAAGAGCCCGAAGAATTAAATTTTGAAACAAAATAATATCGTGACTGGATATTTGTACTGCAGAAGATCAGCCCAGTCCACCTTCCAGTAAGAGCAGTGGGAGAACTGCCTGGTTTCATAGACTGCAGAAGCTGTGTGTACCCAAAGTCTGCATCGCTTCAGGGAGCAAGCACCATAACATACCATCACACTGAAAGAAATCACAAGCTGTGTATACACAATGACTTGCATTTTCAAATCATACAGAAGCACAACCAATTCTAAATAACATTAGAAAGCTGCAACCTTCGGGCTGCAGCCATGTTTCCCAGCACAAGCCTATATACTGAGCAGAGCACCAAGGCTCAGGGGTTAGGCACAGAGCAAGGCCGACCTCAGCAGATCTCCTGCTAAAAGCTGTGCAGCTCCCAGGCACTCTGTGGGACAGAGCTCTGTCTGCTCCAGAACGCTCAGCATTTATAAAAAGTCTTCTTCATTAGTTTAATGAATCCCAATATCTATTTTTCAGCCAGTGCTCACAAATGTTTTCACTGCAGTATTCATATCAGGTACCCTGGAGGTGTGTCATATTCCAACAGAGTACAGTTCTTTTATTAAACTATAACATTCATTAAATTAACTCAATAAAGCTTCTACATAATCTCATTTGGAACAAAGAAAAGAGATCTTCCAGTAATTCATTCAGAGTGCTTTCCCCAATAGCTCCGACTTCAGCAGTCACTTCAGCTAAGCAAAATACAACTTCTAGCCAGATATTTATGAAAGCTGTTACAAAATTACATTGCAAGAACAAGGAGAATCAAGTTGTATGGCTCTTCCAAATAAAAGTACAGCTTATAAAGAACTGCAATGCTAGCACCCAAAAGTCATCTAGCTTTACAGTGAGCTACCTATACTCTGTTTTACAAGCATCTGAAAAGAAAACTTCAGTAGAAGACAGTGTTGCTTACACTTTTATTCAAATAGCATCAGCAGGCTAAGACTGCCTGCTGGATCCAAGAACAACTGCCTCTTTTCTCAAAAAAATTATCCTGACAGCAGAGAAAAAAAAAAAAATTGAAAAACTTCTGTGTTATTTACAATGGCAAAACTTCCCCAGGTGCTATAGGGCACAGAGAGCATAGCAGGAGATGTCCAAATGGCTTGCAGCCATCCCAGGGCAGCTGGTGAGCCTTGCAGGAAAGAAGGATGCAAGGCCTTAGCAGCAGCCGCAGAGCTGGCAGGGCAGGAGCTCAGCCTCTTCTTGCTGCCACAGGTGCTTATGGCAATGGGACCCACTGGCCTCTTTGCAGGCACCTCCACTACCTCAACACCCTACAGAATCCACCCAGCCTTTCTCTTAGATACGCACATACCCCCAGCTCCAAGGGGTCACCACACCACAGCAATTCACAGTGCAGGCAGGAAAACATGTTTTTTCTGCCCTGTACGACTCCCTGGAGAAGCAGAGAATGGCAGCATCCCCCAGCTGCAGCCGTGCTCCCAGCCTGCTCCTGAGCCTGGCTCTCTGCCTTTCCTCCATACTCTCAGCCTCGTCCCTCGACTGCTGCCTTCTTTGCCAACTATCAGGGCAGGCTCCATGACTTTTCATCAGCCTTGCTCCTCTCCCTGACAGCCTCCCCTCCCAGCACTCCTTTGTATGACATTTACTCCCATGTTTTGAACTTGGCTTGAGCTTCTAAACACACTCTCACCCTCAACTTCAGCCTGCTTGGTCCCACGGCTTTCCTTGTTACCTGAGCATTGCTATCTGAGCCCCGTGTCAGCAGTTTTACTCACTTTCTGCCTTTTTCTCACAGACACACTGTAGCTAACTTTCAATAAATCACCAAAGCACACCCAAGTTTGCTGACTTCGCAGTAGGATCCAATGTTACCCAATTTCTTAAGTTCATGGCACCTTTTTCAACAGTATGCGTGTGAAAAGGCTTTGGTTTGTCTTACAGTCAGAAGCTTCCTAGAAGAGACAAAATGCAAAGGAAAGTACAGCAGCATACACAAAACCGAGATGGACAGACCTGTTTCCATAAGCAGCAGGCCCTCTTAAACTACAAATGCACCCCACATTTCATTTATCAACTCCTTTTTTGTTGCATTTCCCCCCATAAGGTATGATCTTTCTGTACTTCACAATCAAAACAGAATCGCAATCCATCAGAACTGCCCAATGAATTCAAAACATGCTGTGCATACCTGAAATACCCAATATAGGTAATGAGATCCAAATCATGCTGGAAGGATCAGTGCTCAGCATGGCTGGACAGACTGCAGGTCTGTAAAGGAAGAAGCCTCGAGCACTGTGCTGTATCTGAAAGGTATGTAACTGAAGTTGTATCCCAGCTACCAAAACAAATTCCCAGTGAAGTAAGAGGATTTGGGAATCCTAACTATCCAACATCCCAATTGTCTACCACCTGTAGTCACCTACAACCGTGCAAATCAATACATGACAACTGTGCAATACTCCAAGTAATCTCCACTCCCTATGAAGGCCAGAACAAGGTGCTGAGCAGCAAAGGCTGGCTCCCTCAGCCCCCCAAAGCAGCACCAAGGCAGGATGAGATAGGTCAACCAGGAGAGAAAAGATTCAACAAGACAGAACCTCCTGGGAATAATCACTATGACCACACTCAGATTTAATGCTTTCTCTGATTTACACGAGTTCAGGATTCTCTCTCTTGCCCCACCTCCCTGCAGCTGTTTTTGCCAGGATTATCAAAGGCATGGTGTGACTATTAGTACTGCCCGGAGCACGCAACTCAGAAGGAGAAGCAAACATTCACAGTAACAGCTTTTAAAACCTCCCAGTACACTAACAAGGTTATACTTCGGTGTCAGATTCTAAGACTCCCATCCACCATTAGACATGCATGTCACAATAATATTACCTGACATATAATGCCCCAACCACATTAAGTGGTTCTGGAACAGGAATACTGTGTCTCAGTTTACCTCCAGATAATCACTGAAGTTAGAGTGTGCACACAGCCTTAATGGTCGCAACTTCCAACATAATAAACACATGGGTTAACAATGAGCTAAGACTAACAAAAGTCATCACAGTGATGTCAGTAATTTTAAGCATCTTTCAGGAAGGGACTCAGTAACCATGAAAACTGCTCATTTCTGAGTTAAAAACTCCCCCAGAAACAACAGTTGACGTAAGTAGGCTTCAAACTCAAACATGTTTATGATACAGAGAGATTAAAGAGCAATGCTTCAATTGTAAATATGCTCTCACATCAACAAGCATCAAGATAGGTCTTTAGAACTTTTCAGCACCTAGTAAATGTATTTAGCCTTTCGCAGAAGGTATCGTCTTAACCAAGCCTAGCTAGTTTCTAAATTGTAATGTCAGAGCCTCCAAGTTCTCTTGACTAAAAGAAAAATAAACAAGCTAGCTAGAATACAAGTACCTAAATATTTATATTAATCATCATTCCCCATTCCCTAATAAAATTATAAAGACATTACCAAAAAATTACACCTACCAGGTGCATCCTGGAAATAAAAAAAATATGCTCATTAGGTTTATGAGCAGGACCAGCTAAATGTTTCTTTTGCCACAGAGGATGCCTTACTGGCTCTACAGTAATTGCTTCCATTTTTTACATTTGCTGCAGGGAAGGACAGAAAAAAAATATACCATTAACTGAAATAAAGCATTTCTGTTGCAGACGCGGTTGATCTCAGTGGAACTACAAAATGAATAAAATATCATTATTGTAAGGAATAGGATTTGCATCTTAGCACAGATATGAACACTTAGTTTTATTAACTGCTGCTGAGCATATTTGCAAAACAGTACAAAGCATTCCTCTGCCGCTGCCCTACCCACCAGGCCCATCACCCCAACAGAACATTATTTCTGAACAGTTAATTAAGTACTTCGGTCTTTGGGTACACAACAAACAGATCGATTTCCTTTTGACTTATGACCAACCTTATCTCTTTTTCTTGAGAGCAACAACTGCTCTCTCTTACCCCAGGAAATCTATCAAATGACTTCCTAAACAGATCTGCTAGAACTGGTGTTTGTGGATCAGCAGACAGGCTAAGTTACAGTTGCTGGTATCCTACAGAAAGGGTACTGCCCTACCAGCTCAAGAAAAGGTCACCTTTAGAAACTTTCAGTGAAAGGCATTCAAATAATATTGACTATTAGGACGCCACAAGCACTGAGCTATTACTACCCTGGTTAACGAGTCCATGTGTTAACATCACATGCCTTATTGAACTGACTGACAAGAAAGCTGCTCTACAGTTACCAGTCAGCTTAATAGAGAAGTTTGCTACAAACTCTTATGCAAACAGCTTGTCTTGGATGGTTTTTGTTTATTTCTAATCTACTAACTCAAGTCTTACCTTGAGTCCATTCAAATAAATGTAAAGGCTCTCGTTGATTTGTAAAAGACTTTTAGTCAGGTCCCAAGCTCTCTTTGAGCAGAAGTTAATCTAGAGAACTTGCGTGTAACCATGTCTGGAAATCACAATTATGGTACCATGTGGAAAATCTGACTATTGGAAACAAAGTAGGTGAAACATGAATGACTCCATGAAATGCAAAGTAAAGAAACCTTTGCCTATTCATCACAGGATGACTTGGGTACGAGGTACATATCAAAATGCTCCATAGCAAGTGTATGAGACCATGAGCATGAACTACCAGAAATACGTATAAGAACCTACCTGGCATAACATAGATCTCTGAAAAGCTAGAAGTACATAAGAAGCTAGGAGAGCCTCCAGGTTGGTGCCTAAACCTCTGCCTGAATCCCATTTTATACACTTAAGTCTTTGTGGAATGGTGGTATGCATTACCACAGAAAATTATTGCTAATTCGATTCTAAGAACTGCAGGGGAACTAAATCCTCCTCACTACAAAGTTGTTATCTTAGGCACAGCAGTTGACCTACCTAGGCTCATAGAATCATAGAATGGCCTGGGTTGAAAAGGACCACAATGATCATCCAGTTTCAACCCCCCTGCTATGTGCAGGGTCACCAACCACCAGACCAGGCTGCCCAGAGCCACATCCAGCCTGGCCTTGAATGCCTCCAGGGTTGGGGCATCCACAACCTCCTTGGGCAACCTGTTCCAGTGTGTCACCACTCCCTGTGTGAAAAACTTCCTCCTAATATCTAACCTAAACCTCCCGTGTCTCAGTTTAAAACCATTCCCTATTGTCCTATCACTATCCACCCTGGTAAGCAGCCACTGCCCCTCCTGTTTATATGCTCCCTTCAAGTACCGGCAGGCCACACTGAGGTCTCCCCAGAGCCTTCTCTTTTCCAAGCTAAACAAGCCCAGTTACCTCAACCTTTCCTCGAAGGAGAGGTGCTCCAGCCCTCTGATCATCTTAGTGGCCGTCCTCCGGACCCACTCCAAGAGCTCCACATCCTTCCTGTACTGGGGGTCCCAGGCCTGGACACAGTTCTCCAGATGGGGCCTCACAAGAGCTGAAATTGTTTCATTTCAAAGGAAAAAGCAGGGGTGAGGCCCCAGTCTGAAATGCCCACAGCCCATCCTGAGGAATTATCTTTGCAATAAATGCAACAGTTCCACAGAACTGCTAAAGATGAGCAGTTGTTCCACTTACTGGTTATAATTAATTTGACAAAAGAAAATCTGTAACCAGTACAGTTTCTCTTCCAACCTGTTTGAATTAGATGCTTATGAAAAAACCAGTGGTATACAGAACCCAGGTGCAGAATCATGACTACATGCATTACTAAGACTACAGCTATGCCTTTGCAATCCAGAAAACCTCTCCAAGATGCTTCCTCTTTCCAAAGCTGATAATGAATTATTAACAGAAAGTACTCTTTATTTCTAATCATTAGACTGGCAGTAACAGAAAACAGTCACCTGTGTCTCTTAATATTTCAGTTTTTCTTACCAAAGGAATACGGGGTTAGATCAAGGTCAGTCCAGGCTGGTATCCCAGCTACAGGAGAGCACGCATGTGGAGGCACATAAGAATGTAAAAAGTGATCAATCCTCCACTGCAGCTTCCCTTGCTCAACAGCTGGTAGTTCAGGGACTTTGTAAGCCAGATGCCTCTGGTGCTTTGTGAAGCTCTCCTCCACCAATTTGTCATTTTGAACCTGCTTGAACCCATTTACATTTTTGACTGTTGCAGCTTTCTGTGGCTGCTGTGAGCATGATTTAATTACATGCTGCATCAGAAAATATTTTATACTCGTTGCTATATAACTATTAATGAGTTTCCCCTAATTCTTTTTCTGTGAGGAAAAAAAAAAGAAGAAGAATAGTTCCCTATTTCTCTCTGCACAGTGTTTGGAAATCTAAAATACCAACTGCAATAGCCTTTTTCCAAGCTGACCTAAGGAACTTCTCATTTCATAGCAGGCTTTCCATGGTTAGGCACATCATTCTTGCTCCTCTCCGTAACTTTTCACGCTCTACTGTCTTCTTTACAGTGTTGTCTACCTATTTTTCACTTTCTCCAGGGTACCTATGAATATGCCGAGGAAAGCAACTGCAGGAAAAGCACCAGTGGCCTATCAACCAATTAATCAACTACAATAAATCTTAGATAGACATAGCTTTAGAATATTAAGCAGCAGGTATCTAAATGTAATCTTACACAGCAAAAAGCAAAGCAACAGTTAGAGTCCTGAAAATTCCAGTCTTCTGAGGAAAAGAAAGGTATATAGTCATGTAGTGCAGTCATGTACTTAGAACACAAATTCTGTCATCACACTTCAGAACGCAAGCTGAAAGAAAGTAAGCCTTGCATTCTTTTGTCTTAAGTCTTCTAAAGTTCAAAGAAGTCATTAGGGTAAATATAACTTCTTGAAAGAAAGCAAGTAGCTATCTTGATATGTTCCTACTAATCTATCTGATTACAAAACACCAGACCTTGCAGTTCTTAAACTAGCAACATATAATGAGCAAGAACAACTCAACTGGCCTTTAAAGAAGTATCCGTGGCATTAAAATGCAGCAAGTAAACTTTGGAAGAACTTCATTAAAAGGAAAAGGTCCCTCAGCTCTAACATAACTGAAGTTGAAGTCTGATTCCACAGTTCCTACTTCAAGTTCCCTTCATGGGCACAGCCTACTGCTATTAACATAATGCAGAGCTGTGCTATCTGCTACGGTATCTTTAGACAAAGATTGTGAAGAAGAAAAACATGGTCCTGAAAATCCCTACTGCGGGCAAACAAAGCAGAAAGAGAGCCTGATAAGCACTGAACAGAAATATGTTGGTAAAAAGTTACGAAATGTTTCGTCGGGCATTACATCACTGATTACACAGCCTTCCTACCCGCTTGTTAAAATGCCCATACGTGGCAATGTCAGAAGGAATACGCTAGAAGGAAAACATCAGTCAACTCTACCTGGAACTCTGCGCAGGAAAGGTAGCAAAACTCCACATGTAAAGGAGGTATCCAACTCTCTGCTTCTGTTTTCTGACCCGAAAGCAGCTTGCACATTTTATTTGCAAACAATAGGCTCACAAAGAAAAAAAGCAACATGGAAACACTTGAAAAATAATTGAGCCAAGGTGTGCACTCCATGTTTAGGCTTTCTGGAAAATGGGGCTGGGTCTGCTCTGCCCTGCCTTTCCTCTCGTTCTGTCTCCCAGCCATTACACACCGCTTCTTTCAAGCTCCTCATGGCAAACATCCTTTCCTGCTCCAGTTCTGTGGTAGCACTACTTACTCCCTTCTTGCATTAAGAAGAAATACAACTAATGCACACGTAACAGGGACATTTTCTGAAGCACAAGAGCAGCTACAATCATTTCTCATGAACGCTGTTCCAAATTCACCTCAAGCTGCAAAGCTGTGAACATTAGCAAAGTAAGATGGGAAAAAAATATTCCAGCTACATTTCATTCTTTTTCTATGAGTTCTCCTGTTTCTGAGGCCAAATATAGAGCACTTAAATGCACTGAAGATTATCTAGAAGGGTTCATATTTTACTAATATCTGCCAAATGCAATTTGCTGCAAGAAGTTTTTAAAGCAAGTTGCTGTTCAGCCCTTCGCACTTAATTGTCCCATGGACACCAAAGCCCTCCAACGTGAGCAGCTGCAGCTTGCTCTGGAACTGGGCTCTCCAATGCTAAACACCAAACCTGCACAGCTCAAAAAGACTGCTGGGGAAAAAAAAAAATGGCGTCAGAAGTGTATTTTGATCATCTAACCCTACAGAAGTTTGACTTTGTGTTACACTCGTGCTTTAAGTATACCTTTAGAAAAAGGAGAATAGGGCATGAGTGTTCAGTTCCTGCAGAACGAAGGCTTGCTCTCACTGCTTTCTGAAGTCCATGTCAGCTGATATGATCAGTTTAAGGAAAGCAGTGGAATACACTCTGGCTACAGACTGTATATACCACTGAGACAACCCTGCTGGGAAAAGCAGCATGCTCAAATAGAGCCTCAGCAGAATAATACCTTCGAGATGAGTATCCTGCAAATTCTCAGGTTCAGATATCTGCTTTCACACACTACCATGCCATTTAATTTAACCAATCACCTTAACAATTAACCTTAAGATAAATTACTCAAGACCAGAAATACCAAGAACCAAACAATCCCTTAACTATCGTAAGACGATCCAGTAAGTACCATAAGACCCTACAGTGATGGTCCAGATTGGGTTTATGGACAGGCACCCTTTGTTCCCAAAGCTTCCCACGTAGCAGAGCTCCTCTCTGTAACACAGCAGTCAAGACCCATCACTCAGCCCCTTTGGCCATTGTTTCACCAGGCTGAGCAAACCACTCTCTATAGTTTCCAGTCCTTTACCCTTCTGAGCCCATCCTAGTTATTGTTACACCCACCTGTACCAGTTTGGATGCACAATTCCTAAACACAGGAAACAGATTCTATCCAGTATTTCAGACGATGTGTTACCAGTTCCTCACACCGCATTAATACTGTGATCTGTCAGAAATAGCTCTGTCAATTAACGCCACCCCAGGATGCATCTCAAGAAACGCTCTCCGGCTGGAAAACATATCACTTAGCTCAATAATACTGCTGAATGTCAACCTGTACTGAAAATGCCACGCTAACATTATAACATATCTTGCATTTGTGACGTTCGTATGGCTGGTAAACTGCAGAAGCCATGTGTTCTTTCCTTTATGCCCAAGATTGTGCATTTTCAGCTTTCAAAACCATCACACAGTTCCAGATTTCCAAACCAGAGCACTTTCAGAACTTTGGTCCTGATTTAGTAAAGCATTTACGAGTTGCTGTAACTTCACATTGGAAGCATTCAGCATCGTGCACGGCGGATGCCCTTGGAACGCCAGAAGTCACACTTGGTTAGACCTAAGGAGTTAATATTTCAAGGGGGAACTTCTAAAGGATCCTCGGGGCTCTTTCGCACATATCTACCTCGGTCTCCTCTGAACGTTACAGCTTTATAATGCAAAAGCAGTCCTTCCGTTTATCCCTTCCTACTCGGAAGGGACGCACTGGGACCTAAGCATGCACTCTCCCCTTCTGGCGCAGAGCTTTGCCCACTGCTTTCACACACTTATAAAAATGAATACTCATTTCCCAGCGTTCCCACCGACGTCTTACAGAGTGCAGATCGCTACAAGAGCATCACACGTGAGCACACGATGAATTAACTTCGCCCAGGAGGCTCCATTCATCACCTGCCTGGAAGCCAGCGATCCGTCTACGTACCAGCAAGGAGATTCCACCTAATCGCAAACCACGCGCCGCTAAAAATTATACGGCAAAAGAAGCACCAGTAAGCACGGTCCGAAGGCCGCTCTCCTCACCGGATTGTAACAGAGACAAAGGCTGCAAGCCCACCGCTCGAGCCGCTAACATCACACGCGGGCACGCAGCGCTGCTCGGCAGCAACCCGCACCGCGCTCCTCTCCAAACACGCCCGCTGTTAACTTGTGACACTGCATATTTCGCCGCTCGGGAGCGACCCGTTTCGCCCCGGGCTCCTTCGGCAGCGCTCCGCAGCACGGCCCCGCCGCCGCGCGCCAACTTCCCAGCGCCCGGAGCGGCACCGTCCCGACCCGCGGCCGCCCTTCCTCACCTTGATGATGCTGCTCCGGCGCGGAGTGGCCTTGGCCGCCTCCAGGAGAGAGGCGTCGGGCTCAGCCGCCGGCCCCACGCCGCCTCCGGGGAAGCGCTCTCCGGCACCGACGGCCAAAACGCCGCTGCGGCGCTCCCTCCTCCTGCCCGCCGCCTCGGGCTGCTCCTCCTCGGCGCGGGCGGCGGCGTCGGGAGGGGCCCGGCCGGCCGGACGCTCCCTGCCGCCCGCAGCCTCTGCCATCGCCCCGCCGAGCGGCGGCAACTTCTGCGGGGCGCCGCGGGGGACGCGGGAGGGGAGGGCGGAACCGCGTCCCGCGGCGCTCCGCTCAGCGCGCGGCGGCGGGGCGGAGGCCGGCTCTCCGCGGAGCGGCCATGCCCGGGGCGGCCGTGGGGGGAGCTCGGCTCGGCGGGGCGGCGCGGAGCGGAGCCGGGAGCGCAGGAAGCGCGGCCGCAGCCCCGCTCTGTTGTGACAGGAGCCCGGGCGTGCTGTGACGGGCGGCGCTGACGGACGGGGCGCCGCGCCACTCAGCGCCGCCGAAGCCGCCCGCGGGGGCCCTGGCGACCAATAGAAGCGAGGAGGGGGCGCGCCCGCGGGCCGCCTGGAGGGCGTCGGGGCGGTGCGGGGCAGGGCAGGTACGGCTGCTGGACGCGTGCGGCGCGGGGCCGTGCCGTTCTCGTCCGTAGCCGTAAGGAGCGAGCGCGTGCGTGCGGCGGGGTGGGCGCGTTGAGCGCTGCCGCGCAGGGCGGCTCGCGAAGGAGCGCACGAGGGCAGCGCGCGGCGGTCGCCGCAGCGGGAGTCGCGATGGGCGACCCCGGGCACGGGACGGAGCGCGGTGCGGCAGGCAGCGCCGCCGCCGTGCGAGCGCCTCGCGTCGCGGTGCCACCGGGTGAGAGGGAGAGCGATCGCCTCTCTGCGCCGCGCGAGCCTCCTGCGTTGTACCGCGGTCCGAAACGCGCCGGGTCGGGCGAGACCGCCGTGTTTCGCAGCGGACGGGACCGCCGCGGTCCCTTTGCGGCCACGGTCCTCGGAGCGGCGGCTCGCGCCGTTGCAGAGCTAAGAGCGCCCCCTGGCGGGAACGCGGCGGCGGTCTTCTATGGCTTCTGTGTGTGTGAGGGGCTTCGGACGGGCGGCGTGCAGGGCGGTGCGCCAACGGGGAGGGCTCGGGAAAGGGGAAATAGCAGCAGGCATTAGAAAGCAGGGTACGGAAAGGGTGGCAGGTCGGGCTGGTCCTCACCAGAGAGATGAGACTATGCAAGATAATAGCTGTCAGCTTAACAGAGATGAGAACCAGGGGAAAAGTTTGCCTCTCTCTGATTTCTATAGCAATTACAATTATATACTGTATACTTCCATCATACTTATACCTCCACACCATAAAAACCACAGAGCTTCTGTCAGGGTGATAGAGGCATTTACTATAGTCAACATAAGATGGACTAATTAAGGAGTAGATCAAAATCCTACTAGATTTCTTTTTTTTTTTTTTCCTTAAGATCCCATTTAAATTAAATCTAAGAAGATATCAAAACATACTGTAATGCTAAAATGGGATGGAAAGTACTGCAATAATAGCAGGGCAGCAGTCTCCAGCTACAGCAAATGAGAACAAGCCCAACTACAGCAGCTACAGAAATGAAGGAAAAGAGCTACTTACCTTTGGAAGGCCTCAGGTATGCAGGAATCCCCACCAAAAGATGCCCTCGCTTCCACTGCCAACCTTAAATGAGGTCTAGGAAGGTGTGGATCCTGGCTCCACCTCTTCCAGACACTCAGGTGTATTGCACTGCACTGCACTGCACTTGTGCTCCCCTGGGTTGGCCCTGCCTTCCACCAGGTGCTCAATCACTGCTTCAGGCCATGACATGTATAAATGCAACTGTTCTGTTTTCAGTGAAAAAAGGCTGTGGTAGAAGTAACCCTAGAAGATAACAATATGCTAAGGAAACAGCTATTCTGGGGCACTTCATTCCTTGTGTAGATAGGTTGTTGAGATAACAGAGGCACAGATAGTCTCACAGTAGACTTCTCCATAGAGTTTCCTGTAGCCTGTGTTTCTCGGTTTCTGCTTCATATTGAAGTAGCTTATCTAATGCAACTTTCTGTGTTTCAAGACTGCATGAAATCTGCGACACAAGCATGCTGAAATTGCATCAGTCTGACAAAAGCAAGGTGGTAGATAAAAAATATCTATTTGTATTTGAGCTTGCAAGCTAGTAAGTGCCCGCAATGTTTCTCTTCATATTCTTTTTTTTGTATATTCTGCTCTTAAGGCATGCTGTTGTTCCTCAGTGGGTGTGTTCTGTAATATAAAACAACTGGAAATGCAGTCTCCTTGGAGCTTACATAAACCACTAGCATCCCCCTGGAGAGCATACTTTGGGAAGCTCTTAAATGAAGTGTTCTGCTGGGAGCGTGGAAGTGGTGCTTCTGTACCAACTGACCGTGACTGATGAAGTGTGAAAACTGATGCCTTTTCCTGCGTCAGGAACATTCAATTGGCGGGACTGGGGAAGAGCAATAGGGAACAAGTTGTCATTTTTTCAAGCGTGCATTCACAGCGATAGCAAATCATAATTTGGTTTAGAATTGTTGAGTTTTATACAAACAAAATTCCCTGCTAGATAATTCTTTAAGTAGTATTTTTTAGGTCTTATTATTGCCTGAGGTTGTTTGGTGTTGTTACATCCTGAATAGGCAATTCTAAAACAAAATAGCACAGGAATGTTATAATTTATTTATTAAGAAATGTACTTGTTGCTAAGCTTCACTCGGTGTTTTGCAAGGCAATTGCAATTCACATTTGGCCCGTATATTTATTATGAAGTTACTAAGCTGGAAAAACAACAACAAAAACCAAACAGAGTCTGTATTTAGCAAATAGAGTTAAAAGGTAATAATCTTTGATGTATAACTGTATGTTTTCCATCCATTCCAGTTGTTGGGTTTTTTTTCTCCCCAGATGTATTTATATTACCTGATTTGATGTCTCCTTTTTGGTGACTCTTGTTTCTTCTTCTGTCCTACTTAGTTTAAAAAAAAAACAACCATATTTTCCAAGTGGTGTAAATGTTGTGTGGTCTTTAACTTAGGAAGAAGTAGCTTCTGATATGCCTCTATCGTAATGATTTCTTTGTTGAGGCTGAAGTCACTGGTGAATTCTTTCCTCTGTCTGACTGTACTGCCAGGTTCAGCCAACGTTTTTAATGGTTAGAATACATCAGTTTTGGAAGAGACTGCCAGTTCTTAACTCCTAGAAATAATCCGTTATTTCATCAGTATTGTTCACCCAAACAGATAAACCAATTAAGTATGAGAATAGGTAGAATCAAGACCCGGGGTTAGGTCACATTAAATCCTATTTTACAGCCATTGCTTACTGTATGGATACATGCCCAAGCACTTGCAGTGGGATGTGTTGATTTCTGTGTGGAAGTCAGTGCATATGAGAAGATCATTAGGACTGCAAAGAGCCACACACAAGTTACCAAACGCCGGAATTAAGGTTAATTCTGTGCAGTGTAATGTCCTTTGGTGCACGCATTGCAATCACTTAGAATGCTGCATGACGGTGGATCCTCCCACTCCAGAAGGTAACCCTTGTGAATGAGACTGTTCTCTTTCTTCCTCACCTTCAGCCCTGTTGCAGTTCTCACCTTTCTCCAGATCCTTGGAGATCAAGAACAAGGCATTCTGGCACTCAGTACCTCTTCCTTCCTTCTCCTACTTGGATCCTCCTTGTTACTGCTCCTCTTTTTGCTCACCACCTGCCGTGGACCACTCATCACAGGAGGCCTGAAAGGACTGCTGTCTCCCTTGAGCAGAATCGTTGTGGCTTTCTTTTTTTTTCTTTAACGACCATTGTGGGGTTGTTCCATTGCTATTGCTGTGCATAGTGCTGGGTCACTGTGGGTGGAGGACGGACACGCTGCTCTGGCTCTGCTGCTTGACTTTTGTCACAATACAGCACAATGCCTGTTGTGAACTGGGGAGTAAGAGCTGAGAGAAACTGATTCCCAAAACAAACTTTTCAGAGGCGTAGCACTAGCAACATTTGAGCTATTTTTTTTTTTTTTGGAATCTGTTCTTCCCTTTTGATTCCTCTACAGAAGTTAGGATCAGCTGTGAAATAAGGCGACATTTGGGCTTTCTGAAGGTAGGATCAAAAAATGTCCCTTGTTGTTTTCTTTTTGTAAGTACTTAAAGAACGTTTTTTCCTATTCTCATCTTCCAGGAGAGGGTCCTTTCCCTTTACATTAACAAGGAGTCAGGACGTGAGGCCTGCACCTGTCTTCAGATTTCTGGGAGAAGTGACTGAAGTTCAGAGAGCGAACAAGTAATTGAGAACAAGCATCAGATAAACCCAGAAGCTGTGCTGCACCTTTGGGGAAACATTCTGATGCACTGAAAGACTTTACTCATTGGTGTAACTGGTGAAGCTTTCCTTATGGTTAGTTGCTGGTTCCTGAAGTTTGGGGGAGGGAAGAAAAGGCATGTATACATTATACCAAATTATCTGGAGGATTTGGAGGAGTCTTTTAAGCATCAGTTCATATTCAAGTCTGATGATAATAATAATGGCTCCTGTTAAAGGTGGGTGGTAATTCCATTTAATGAAGATAGTTACTGGTGACAGTCTTTTTCACAGAGCTCTTTTTAACTCCTGCGATCATTGCTTTTATTATTTCTTTGGCTGTGACACATGCATAGAAATCTAATTGTAGATGCTGCTACTTCTCAGGATATTTGAACTTGCTTGTTAACTGCTATGAACAATATCATCCATTTCTTCCTTTCTGTGGTAATTACCTACCAACAGGTGCGATCTCATGCCAGCATACTATTCAGCAGCGCTTCACGTCCTTGCCAACTCAGTGGATATATTCACTGTTAAAACGTGTGGCACTGTGGTTCCCGAACACTTACATGCATTTTGCCGGGGAACGTTTGGCTTATCGTGGAGTGTATGGCTGCTGGGGAAGCAGCATTAGTGTAAAATGGTGTTTTCAGTCAAGAATTCTTTTTACTGATGAAAGAAGGCTTTCTGGTAATATCCGAATTAAAAAGCTCCCATTAACACCTGTAATTTTGCCACCTCAGAAGGAAGATGCACAGAAGAGCTGCACAGTATAGTAATTGCAGTCTTGGGGCATAACTTCTGTTTTAGTTTCAACAGAGATAAGGCAGTTTACCCACTCAGAAACTGCTCTGTAATGTGAACCAAGTAGGGGTAAGTTAGGATGACTGGGATACATTTGCTCCAGAATTGGACTTCTCATCAGTACAAAAATATTAAGCCACTATTAACCCAAACTATGTCAGTGATAGAAGCACAGTGCTTCTTTTAGATCATCTCCAGTGCTTGACTGACTACCCAGGAAAAGAGTTTAAAGAGCTAAACTCCCATCTGCCTCATTTCAAAGATATCTGACATCCTGTGAAAAACATGAAGGCAGTTTTTACCTGTGTTTTTGTCAGCTCCTAAACTGGCTTAAAATGGTGGTAGATGGCGGGGGGAGAAACAGGAACCCTATAAAGTCTATGCATCCTTATGCTGGAACTGAAGTTAGGCACACTTTGGCCCACTCCTTGGCACCACTTTTAAATACAAGTTTCCATGTGGCTAGACTGGTGGTTCTGAAGTCTTGCTAGAAACACGCATATCTGTTTCTCATGCATGCAAATTTGGCCCCTCTTAATTCATTAGAGAAAGTCGTCCTAAAGAAAATAGAAAAGATGAAATGTAATCCCCGAAGTAACTTACATTCCCTTAGCGTTAATTGAGCAGGATTTTAAGGAGATTAAAAATACTTTCAATCAGATATGAAGTGTATTTAATCTTTTATTGCAAAATCTCTTGTTGCTTAATGTCAGGAAAGAAGCTATTCTAAGGACATGGAAAAGAACAGCTAATGACTAATCGAGGTGAGCTTATTTTCCTGAAGTTTGGTGCTGTGGGAGTGCTAATGTGCTTAAGTTGAAAGTATCGTTAACCACTGTTTATCTACATCTCTTCTGAATCGGGTTAAATAAGCCTGTAGTTAAAATCCATACAGTCTATACTAACTCCCACTGTAGCTTACAACAGCATTAGCAAAAGTGAAGCATTTTGCAAATACTCACGAATGCAGTGCTCTACATTCAGACGCACAAGAAAAGTGAAAATTCTGCCCCTGCTTAGCAAACTTACAAGGCGCCAGCATATGCTAAAGAGCACTGTAATGCCTGCAGGAGGCCTCTTCCAATTTCTTGAACACATAAGAGCTCTTGTTTTTTGATTGCTCTGGACAAGCCGGTAAGAGAAATCACCGCGTTCATCTTCATAAATTGCACTTCTATTTTAAATACAACGCATTCTATGTGATAGAGGTAGAAGTCCATCTCTTAGTTACAACCTGTGTGACATTTTTATGAATTTGAGAGCAGGAAGGAAGTAGAGGAATTCCTGCATTTCTGTGAAAGGATCAAAAGGTGCTGGTAGGTAAGGTAAGGTAAGCTAGCATTACCTACGGAGAAGTAACAGCAGCAAAACAGGCAGTACATCTTTTTGAAGGTCAGTGGAAGAGTAGTCTGTTGCCAGGCCCGGGTATTTCTCATAAAATTACACTTGCCTTTTTGAGCCTGGAGACCTCGTTTCCTCTTTTCTCCTCCCAGATAATTTTGTCTCTCTATTTTTGTCTTTTGCTTTTTTCCACTTTCTTTCTTTACTTAGCCTCTGACTTTCTCTGATGGGATAAAAAGGACAAAAGGAAGAGCCTACAGGAACCAGCGCAGCCAGACTCTTGTCTTTGTCCAGCACTGCCTTTTAATTTGCGTGAGAGAACAGCAGGAGAGATCGCTTCATGCTGTGTGTATTGCTGCCATGCAGAGTCAGGAAAAACAGACGCTCCTGATTTGCTTTGAGAATGACTCCCTAATCCAGGATGCTCTTCTGTTAATGAAGCAGCCCCACGGTGCTAGGGCAGCCCAGTAACTTTTGTTGTAATATTTAAATCCTGTGCACAGGGCAGCATTTTTTGCCAGCTCTGCTCTGCTAGCTCTTGCTACATTTATAAGTGTGTGAGGTTTTCAGGTTTTTGTTTTTTAAGTTATCCCAATAAAAAAAAAAATGAGTCTTCCACACTGATTTGTGATCATCCTGTTTTTCTCACAGTTGTCTTATTTTGAATGTAAATGACCTAGATTTAATTTTCTAACCTGAAAAGGAGGTGTAAAGTAGAAGATCCAACAACTAAAACTACGCAGAATATACTTTTACGTCCTTGAATGTTTTGGTACTCTTTCAGCTGTTGTTACTTTGAATTCCCTACATCGAGGTACGAAGCAGGTGAAAGGCTCAGCCTGTTCTTCTTTTACAGATCATTACAAGGTAAAAAATCTCCTAGATATAGACGTTAATTAAGATCAGTGTAATTAAGGCTGATGTAGTTAGAAATGTGAGTATCCCCAACAGCATTTGATGCAGCTTAACAGATTTGCCTTAAATTCAGATGCTCGTTAATGCAGACAGAATTTCTTTGTTGACAAGCACTGAGCTGGAGGACGACTCATGGAGTGCTGGGCAGCTCCCAGCAAGTTAGCACACAGCTTCTGCTCACCAGTGCAAGGAGAGAGCAGAGTGGTTAACCAAGTTAGTCTGAGATGAAGAAAACAGCCTGTGAGGCTGTTCTATCTTTATAATCCCTTATGCTTTGGTTGAGCCATATGGCACAGATTATCCCAGGGCACAGGTGATGCTGATCTCCTGCTTGTGAACTAGCTGGTGCATTGATGAATTGGATGACAGTGTGAGCTGCAGGAGATTACTGCACAGTTCCTCCCCAGCAGTCAGTGGAGCACTGTACTTTCATTGCTCTTTGTCTTGACAAAAGAAAGAGAGGAGGGCAGAGATGCTGGCTGGTGGTTGGGTCTCTCTCCAGCTTCAGCTGTCTACAGATGGACCCAATCCTGCTTTTTAACTCAGCAGGATGCAGTTTTTGGCCATGTGAGTGTAGGATCAGCGTGCAACGCCACCTCCGTGCAGATGTGGTTTTGTGGTGCTGTCACTGCAGGTCCTGTAACCAGGCCCAGTCCCCCACTGCTCACCAGCTCCCAGCCTCCCTGCTCCTGTCAGCACCTGCTAGGAGACTTTGACCAAGACTTTACTCATCAGAGGGCAGAAAGGCAATCACTGAAGAGGCTGCAGCTGTGAGGACCCAGCTTGTTGCAGGGAACCTGAATCAGCCCTTGGGCACATCGAGGGACGTGATTGCCTCAGCATCTCCATCTCCTCTGGCACGGAAGTGGGGCAGCAGATCCCATGTCTGTGCCATGTTGATCTGCCTCCTTTCCATCATCTCCGGTGAAAACTTTTCCTTCTCTCACCTTGGAGGGAGGTTGGGATGATGTAGATACTACACCTCAGCCTAGGAAGCTTTGCTCTAGGTTTTGCTGGCACTACATGGAAACTGCTCTTCCTAAGAGTCCTTACATTCACTAGCGAAGGCTGACAAGCAAGTCAGAGCTGAACCTCATTCAGCCTCGAGTAAGTCTCTGACCTGCTGCTCAGCTGGCAGCCTTTTGTCTGTTTGCATGAGCAGCAGAGAGATTTTCTGTGCTAAGTGAACGTCCTCCTGGCTTGGAAGAAGCTGTGCTGTTAATTCCTCTGCTTGGCAAGGCTTCTGCACTTGCATTTTCTTCTGAATCATGGAGTTCAATGGTGCAAACCACTCTGCCACTATAACTGAGAAACTCAGGCAAATCGAGCACCCATAGCACATACACATGTAAAATTTGACAATGAGTTTTTTCCTTTAACTACATAAAGTTCCCAGGTACCTTCTTCCACACTTTTCTCTCAAATCATTAAAGCACATAAATGACTGCTGACTAAGAGGAGAGGTGAAAAGGGAAATTCAGATAGGACATTAGGAAAAACTTCTCTAAAAGAATGATGAGATGCTGGAATGGGCTGCTCAGGGAGGTGGTGAAGTCACCATCCCCAGAGGTGTTCAAGAAGCATCTAGATGTCGTACTGAGGGACATGGTGCAGTGTGAATTATTGGTGATAAGTGGACAGTTGGACTGGATGATGTTGGAGGTCTTTTCCAACCTTGGTGATTCCATGATTCTATGATCATGGTAGGAGTCTGCAGGTGGCATGGACCAGGCACAGTAGGTTTCCATGTAAGGAGGGGTATAAATTCTTGTACTGTGACTATGCAGGGTGCAAAGAGTAAATCTTTCACCTTGACTTCCAGACTGAACAGAGTGGAAGTTTTTTGGATGAGAAGAAGCTGAACAAACGTAGCTAATTGGAATCAGAACTGCCTTTCCATTGTATTCTGATGCTTGCTTAGCTTGCTCCTTGGTTTGCAGTTTTTCAGTATTTATTTTACATTAATTCAGATAATTTCAGCGAATATGATTTACTCACCTTCTACTTGGCATCTTTATTTCAGCTTAATATTCATCTGTGGCTCGAGTTAAATGAATATTTCAAGCGCTAAATTACGTATGCACTGCAACACTTCAAGACCTTTGTGCAGTTTTCTGAGACTCACCCCTTTCTTGGCATCTCCTAGAAAATGATGGGGAACATTTGCTGGCCTGTCAGAGAGTAGCGCCTGGCTGCGGCACGCTTCATGCTGTGAGACATGGATAGGAGGCTGATGGAGCTGTGCTGGGAGGTGAAGGCTTCCTCATAGGACACTGACCCTGAGCCCTTTGCTTTCTCTTTCAGCACGGGTGGGCTGTGCTCTTCCTCTCCCACCTTTTTTTTTTTTTTTTTTTTTTTTTTTTTTTTTTTTTTTTTTTTTCCCCCTTTTGCTGTGAGTTTCTCAGTGCTAAATGTTTTCTTGGCTGTGCTTTCTGGGTTTTATCCTTCTCTCCTTTTTTTCTATCTTCCCCAGCGAACATGGTGTGGCTCCCTGGCAGTTGCCATAGAGATTGCAGAGCACTTATCTGTACCTCTGTTTTTCCGTCCCTCTGCAAAGGCACTCCAGCCCCTCTGTAGCTTGGCTGGCTACACCAGCTGCCTCAGCCCACACATCAGCTTTCCCTGCTCCCAGCCATGAGCAGACAGCCCTGCAGGCTGGTGAGCTGCGTACCTCTGTCCTGGGATGGACAGCTGTGCTACTTCATTTTACTTCAGGCTCACAGTAAGTCACAATGATCTGTGCACAGCAGTGGAGGACACTGAATCTCAATCTACTTCTGCCTTTAAGCTGCTGAGGACCCTGCTCAAGCCAGAGCAGTGAGAGTACCAATGCCTGTGAATGATGGGGTACTATGAATCCTTGCTTGCCTGGGCTGACAAACATGAGAGATGCAGCTGGACCAAGAAAGGGTAAGGGAATTTACCACACTCAGTCCTTTTATTTCCCTTCTTCTGTGCTCTTACAATAATATAGGGTTCCTGCAACCTATAGCTGGCTCATTAGTGATGATACAAGAGATGACAGAGAACTGCTTTTGGCAATGTATAAGACAGAAGATATAGCTACCACTGATCAGCTTTCAGATCACCAAAAAAAGCATTGGTCACAATTCAGTAATAAGGAAGGAATAGATTAACCCCTTTCTGAGGCTCAGTGCTCACCCAAAAACTTCCAAAGGAGGTGATTTCCAAGTAGAGGTATTTCCCCTTTGGCTGCCAACCCTTAAATGAGGTTGGGGAGGGCTGGACCTTGGGTCCTTCTGGTCCCTCAGGAGCATAAGTGAATTGCTTCCACCTGTGCTCCCAGGGCTGGCCTCACCCCTTCACCAGGTGCTCATTCACTGGTTCAGGCTGTTCCCATATACACTATGCCTCACGTGAGATCATGTGGAAACTAATTAAAGTGCTGAGAGTTGATGTCCTCATGAATGTGATTATCCAAAAGGATGACTTTTACTTGGTGGCTTTGTACGTGCTGTTCCAGAGCTCTCGTCTTGTATGTTGATTCAAAATGATCAATATGCCTTCAAGAAGGTTGTCCTGAATCCATATGACAAAGTATTAATAAAAGTCATTTAAGCAGTTGCACAGTTCAGAAAACGTAGACCTTTCACTGCTCAAAAGCTAGAGTGTTGGGAACGTGGCATGCAAATTACTCGTGTTGCTTCACACATTTCTAAGCAGACCTGGCAGAAGAGTAATCTCATTCTTTTGAAGTGCTGTAGAAATAACAGCATGACCACTCTGAACCCAGAGGCTGCATTTGATCAGTTGCACACAAAGTTATCTGAAGAGTCTGTATTTTCCTTCCATCACAAACATTCAGGAAAAGCTGTGGCTTTATGTGGCAAAAAGGAGCAGAATATCAGGGAACTTTGAAAGATTCAGAAAGAGGAGCGTATTTGAATGGAATTTCTTGATCGTTACAAGATGAAACCAATCCTGCTTCCATCTAAATCCGAATAAAGGAGGAAAGTTATGAACCGAGTCTAATGTGCAGTATCAGGTAACAGTTGGATGCTGCAGAAAATATTACCTTTGTCATCGTCAGTGGGACATGGGATTTGACTAGAATTGACATGGGAGATGACTGCCTTCCCTGGAAAGATTCAGACAGAAGAGACACTGTGACAGGGTAAATAAGATAGAGAACAAAGGCTTTCTGATCACAGCTGGTTTCAGTAGGCTTATTTTAATAGGATAACTGCCAGCTGAGGGTGAGAAGAGCTGATGACTCAGAGTTCTGTGCAATAAAGGAGTTGTAGTTTTTTTATTTTCAGTAGTTATGAGATTTCCTGTTCCCTACTGAAACCACTATTAAAGTGTTAAAAGATCTGAAGAGATGGAAAGCACCCCACTAGTAGTGTTTGCTTTCCACTCAGATGGTAACTTGCAAGGCAGTTTTACCAGCTGGTCAGAATCAAAATACATTTTTTCTTAAAGTTTGTGAAATCTGCCTCTATTGTTCACGAGAGGAAGAGTTGTTCCGTGGAGAAGGCAGTGACTTGGCCCTCGGAAGCCTAAAGCTGAGTTTGAGACATCCTGAGTTGTTGTGGGAAGAGTGCCTAATCTTTGTATGTCCCTTTAAAACGTGATTGATACCTTACTGGCCAGCCTGGGCTGTCTTCTCTTGCAAGTCCTTCCTGATGGTGGCAATGCTGTATGTTCATTGTATTGCCGCCACAGAATGCTGATCTTGTCTGCAGACTCTGTGCTCCAACTGAAGAATAGCTATGAAAATCAGAGTGCAGGATGTTGAAAGTACCTATAAAAACAACTGGAGAGTAACCAGATTACTCTTCAGTACGCTCGATTGTTGGCCAAGGTTATTCAGTAATGTGCCAGCTGTCACAACCTCTGGCTCTCACTGCTTTTGAAGGTTGGTGCTTGTCCCGTGTCTGATGGGTGAATGATTTAGGTCTCAAAACTATCCCAGCAGAGATTCTGGGCCACTGAGATTATAAATATGAAATAGTTAAAAAAAATTATGACTACTTTCTCCTCTCGCTGTCTTGAGAAAACAGATCAACTAGATAACAGCTTTGAGTTAACCCAGATGTGCATATACTTCCCCCCGGAACTGAAGCCTTGCATGTGTTTATGATCACAACAGCTGTATAAGTGCATCCCCTCCGGATGAACCTGTTATCCAGCGGAAGCAGCTGCTGGCTTGAGCTCCTGTCTGGCACCCAGAGCACTGGCTGCTGTAGTGGTGCCGGGGCTGGGAGTGCCGAGTTTCATACTGTCATGGCTTTGCTGAATGGTGTGCCTGGAGCTGAAAGAAAACTGCAGCAGCTGAAGCCCATGGCACTGCTGGCCGGGTGAAGGATGTTCCAGCTGTTCTGATCACTGTAGTTTCCAGAAAGTTATCTGCAATTCTTCTCCTAGAATACTCTGAAAAATGCTGCAGGGCATCAGAAAAGGACACAGGCGGCCAGCAGCTCCGACACTGCTCCAGTCCTAAGGGAAGAATCAGTTTAAGTGTAGGAGTCTGTGTGCATCTGTGTCTGCAGCAGGCACTGAAATTCCCTCTTCTTTCTTGTGCCACTGAGCTCACCTAGCTTGCTGTGAGTGCTCGGGGCCTCTGTGGCAGCTGAGTGCCAGCTTGCTGCGGGCCATTTTTGGGAAACTCGTGATGACCCTTACCTTTGCAGCTTGTCCTTTTGCTCACGTCTGTGGTGTCTTCGTTGTTCCCACCTGGTGGCATGTGGGGATATTGCCACCCTCAGCCATCGGTGGTACTCTGAGTGGGGATGCGCTTGATTTCTTCCAGACGCAGTTCAGAAAGTGAGCAAGAAAGATCAGTGTTCCATAGTAATACATCAGCAGAAGCCTAAGTATACAAAGAAAATGGAGGAAATCATCTGAGTGAAGTCTAAAGTGTCTCTAAATTTCTAGTTCTTCTTGCCAAGATATTCCTCATAAAAGGAAGATGCACTTTGAGCATAATTTTTGGTTGGCAAATCTTCCTGTTTGTTTGTTTGTTTTGTCTTTTTATGTTTAACCTTATTGCACTGATTTCCTGGCTATTCCTGTCTGAAAGCTTTACTGGACCGTGACTGAATCCTTTTGTCTTGCTTGCCAAATAAAGCAGATTGTCACAAGCAAAACTTGTGCATCAAGTTTTGCAGACAAACCAGAAAAGAACTTGGATGCTTCACTTCCTCCAAAATTGCTGCCAGATCTCGTGGCTGTCATATTTAAGCTACATGCAAAAGACTGATTTGCAATACCTTTATAGGAGCCTCGCTGAACTGTCTTTTATAAAAGCTGGGCAGTACTTCTGAGCAGTAACTTGCACACAAGAGCTTCACAACTCAAGTATTGTGGTGACTCTGTTTCACGAGGTGTCCCACGAGGTTCGGGGGGTTATCTGATGAGTTAGACTCCTGTGCAACCAGGTGTGCAAGGCTCAGCATTGAACACAGGCTTTGTAGGCAGCCTCTTAGGTGCCAAGAAACAATGTATTCAAATCCTATTTATAACATCTGTATTCTGAAAAAAAAAAAAAAAAAAAAAAAAAAAAGTTTTACAAGAAACTTGACGAAAAGCAGGTTTTGGATCTAATTACTTGTAATGCTACCTCTTTTGACACCAAGAAATGTACTTTGTGCACCAGGCACCTATGTATCTGTCACGAAAGTACAGATTTTAGCACCAGGCTAAGCCTTGCAGCAGGTTCTGATGACCTTAATGTGTGATGTAGCCCTGAAAGCTCGGGTCTCTACGTTGTAACAACTTCTACTGGAATAGTGTGATGATGTACCTGGATTTTAATCTGTTTTACAATGATCTATAATGTCTGTATTAGATACTGCCCTGCTATGCTGGGTTACCAGCCTCTAGGCCTGCTCTCTCAGTCAGGCTTACTTTCCAAAAGCAGAGACTGCCTCATCCTGAGCTCTAGACCTCTATGGAGGCCTGAGCATATGTGACATCAGCTGGCTTTTCTTTTTGTTTGTGGTTGGGCTGGACAGATGTGCTGTCTGCCTGTAAGAATTCTCTGCTCAGCTCTTGCAAAGCACAGCGTGCCCTCATGGCCACGTTGCAACTGGTCTCAGTGAGGAGGAAGCAGACAGGCAAAGGAGACATGTTGCATTTCACTCCTTGCTCAGGATGGAGGTGAGTTTTGAGTTTTAAGACTGCTGGAATTTGAGTGTAAGGCTGGTTCTTCACAGGCCGTGTCTTTTCATAGCAATATCTCAAAGCTTTCTGCAGATACTGTTGGTAAAATTTCCCAGTGAAAGTCTAACCACCAATCAGCAGAAGTGGTGAAGGAGAGTGGGTAGGTAAGAAACTTCCTCCCCTCCAAGCGGTCTATTTTAATTGCATGTTGTGAAATAAGGGGGCTTTAAGTATGCCAGCCAAGTATTCTCTGAAGAATGGAATTATCTGCATGTTTTGTCTTCTCTGAGACTTTCTTTTTCCCACCTTTCTATGGGGAAATAAGCTGTCATTTGATGAAGTGGATCTGTGGTGCTGTGTGCCTGTGTCCCAAATTCTTGTCAGAGTGGGAGGAGTTACATAACTGTCAGGAGGAGATCGCAATTGCCGCTGTGCTGGGCTCACTACGTGCAAAGGGTATCAGGGGAATAGGCACGCAAGTGTAAGATAAATAAATAGAGCAGAGAGAATGGATCTGAATGATACACAGGGAAGAAGACAGTAGTTTTAGTTGGGATTTAAGAGTTTAAAGGGGCAGTGGCAGAATAGGGGTAAAACCAGTTTTCTTCCTTATGTTACAAACAAATAGTATCTTCCTTGAAATTCCTTTTCAGACCAGTCTGAGCTATCTTAGGTGAATCTTTCTGTCTCTGAACTCTGAAGTCTTGCAATCTTTCCAGGTTCTAGTCAACTTTACACACTTTGTATCAAGTTCATACACCTTTACGGTAAATGATTCTAAATCACTGATATTATCCTTGGAGAAGATAACATTTGTTAAGAAAATACTCCTTAAAAATTCCTAACTGGTAGTACTCTTATGACTGCTGGCCTTCTAAACTCCGAATGGAAGAACAGTGCAGCATCTGACTTTATGCGTGCTAAGAAATGAACTAAGAATGCTAAATATTGTCCCTGTTC
>PPHD01003359.1:9984-31839 GCA_002909625.1 Bambusicola thoracicus | reverse complement strand
ATATTAGGAGGAAGTTTTTCACACAGAGGGTGGTAATGCACTGGAACAGGTTGCCCAAGGAGGTTGTGGATGCCCCATCCCTGCAGGCATTCAAGGCCAGGCTGGATGTGGCTCTGGGCAGCCTGGTCTGGTGGTTGGCGACCCTGCACATAGCAGGGGAGTTGAAACTCGATGATCACTGTGGTCCTTTTCAACCCAGGCCATTCTATGATTCTGTGATTCTATGATTATGTTGACTGTGAAAATGTCCATGATTTGACAGACTAGCCCATGAGTTTGTTTGAGAGAAAGTCAATGGACTACTAAATTCAAAATTAGGAAATATCAGTGACAGCAGGAAATTTTTGCAGTTTCATCAGCATATAGTCAAGTCAGAAAAAAAAATTAGTTTTTTCCCTATGTCATTCAATTTTGTTCTTTCCAGTGTCAGAAGATACCAGAAAATGTAGTAAGAGTTGAATGAATAAACATTTATACAATTATGGAATTAAAAAAATAAATTAAAAAAGCATCCTCTAAATTTTGGAAGAAGAGCTGCAGAAGAAGAAGCAGAAGAAAGGTCTGCTTTTCTTTCACTTAAACATAAACACTGAAAAAGGGATTTCAGTTCAAAGACAAGAGGCCTCAATAATAAAAAATCGTAATTAAGAAAAGTAAAATCAAACTAGAAAGAAAGTAGTGGGTGGATAATGATTGATGTGATGATGAGCTGATAATCACTCAGGGAATTATACAATAAAACAAATCATTCACGTCTAGTCTACTCAAGAAGCATTGCCTTTGCAGAAAGACAGTTAGAAATTCCCTTGCTTCAATTACAGTTTTAACAAGACACACGAAAGAAAGTTTAATCTGTGTGATAGACACTATGCGTTAAAATATGTCTTACTGCAAATTTACTTGAATTACTAATACACATTTTGTAAAGTTATGTACTTGCATATTTATTTACCAGTATTTTGGTTTGTTTGCTTTTCTTCATTCCTGTACAGAATGGCATGGATGAGATGATCTACATACACACCTTTTAGTCACAGTTACTTTTTATTCTGAAATCTGTTCATCCTGCATTTTTGCTCTACAGAGTGATCTCCCTCCATAGAGAAAGAGGAAGAATATCCAATCTTCAGAGCAGCAGGGGTGACTGTCCTTCTCCTGGGCTCCTTCCCAGAACCCAGAACAATGTATGGGTGCTAGGACTGCCAAACACCTGCTGCACCAATTCCAGATATTTCTATCTAGACCAACATTCACAAAGCCTCTTCATTCAAGTACATCTTATCTCTATTTAGTTCTCTATACATGAAAGCTTTTTCAAATTTTAATTGCAGTTTAGTATTACCCTGAGTTATTCAGTGTTTATATTGCTGAATTCTTTTCATTAAATTAGTTTGTTTATTCTAATTATTATCTAAAGCAGAGCATTCTAAGTAATTTATTATTAAAATTGCCTCAAGGTGATCAAAAGAAAAATTTCACTTCAAATTTTTCCACTTTCCCTCTCTAAGAATGGTAAATGGATTTCAGAGGATGATACTCCTGGGAACCAGTATGCAGAAATATTGAAATGTGACCACAAACAAAAGCATACAAAGATTGAAGAGGTTTCCTTAATGAGTATGAACTTCAGAAAGGAAACCCAGTTTTGCAGGAGGACTTTTTTGATCGCAAATATTAAAGTGAAGGCACAGTTAACAAAATAACTGGCTAACTTCCTTGGCTGTTTCACAGCATTATATATTTCAAGAGTTTAGATGGAAAACAGAGGGAAGAACTCAAGCCAGTAGGACCAGGCAGGTTGTTGCAACCAGAATCTTCTGCTAGCAGTGTTATCATTAACTATTTTTTATTTTTTTTTAGTGACGATACTGCTGGTTCCTTGCTACCATCTATCGTAAAACTATTTCAAAGTCATCCTAAAACTGCACATCTTTCTTTTGTCTAGGTGCTCCTTTCTTCTGTCCTCTTTTCATTCTGTCTCCTATATCTGTGTGCTGACTCATTTCCCCACCTCACGTTCACTTTAGATGATCCAGTCACACCAATATACTATCCTAAAATATTAGAGACACCACAGCTCATTCCGTTTCCTGACCCCCTCTCCTATCAGTTGTCTGTTGGCTAGAAGAGTCCAGACTTATCTCCATAACTTTGTCTTATTTAACAAATTCTTTCTAACAAATTAAGATTATATTTTTTGTCTCTTACATACATTTCTACAATTGAAATAAGTAGAGAAGTAAAGTAGGCTGTCTATTCCTGCTGTTTTTCTCAGCTACAACAAAGACAGAAACTACGCATTTAACAGCTAATCCACAAAGCCCATAATTCACACTCAGTTAAGAGTTGGTAGGGATGTATAGGAAACTGATTTACAGCACCTTGTGTATTAAGTTCAAGTTACATTTCCTCATGTACTGTTAAATGTATTCGTTTCTACTGTCTTCTGCAGTGTTTTCTTCACAGCAGATGCTTATATACTTGCTTCTCTCTTGCAGTGTTTTTGGGAAACCCAGGCTATTTGTTTCCATCTCCATCAACTCCCTGTGATACAAACTACTGCACTATTTACTGGAAGAGCCTGAACAGAAAGTCTAAAACTTCATATCCACTAGAGATTAGTTCAGTTCTTTTGCATTTACAGAAGGCTGGCAGTGAAATAACAAATTGTATAATGAGCTTCAAAGGGTAGGTCAAGGGAATGTGAGCAATAACTGTTTATGTAAGGGCTGGAATGGGTAGGTCCTGGCAGTAATCCATGTGAGCACTGCCTGTTGCTCACTGCACAAGAAAGTGCTCCAAATCAAGTACTTTGTACACACACTGCAGAAACTACCAGTAGAGTGGGGAAGTAAACGTTGCTTTTGCATAACAAAAAGATGTTATGACTCCAAAGAGGTCCAAACAAGAGCTCTGAAACAAGATAAACTCCTGGCTTCAAAATAGAAGACCTGCATTTTAGAGTAACATTGGGAGATATACTGGTACAAATCTGTTCTGTGGTTTGAATGATAGCCTGAGGGGAAGGTTAACTATGAGAGATTATCCCAGCATACCAAAATAGGTAAAAACTAAACAAGAATAGGAGGAGAACAGGGAGAGGTTAACCAAGCAGTAACAGGAGTGGGACTCCTGCCAAAGAACTAGAAGCATTTAGCACAGAAGCTTTAAACCACAGAGTACTCAACCAATTAGGAAACGTGAGGGAATTCATGCCAATCAAACTGTTGCGTGTCTCTGGTTGTGCACACACCTTTTTGTCTTAAGGTTGCCCCTTCTTGCAAAAGCGTGAAATAAATTGTGATTCATAGTGAATTCTGCCTGAGCCTGGACTACTGAACATGAGCATTGCTCACAGTAGTAAGTATACTTTGATGATTTCCAAAGATCTTTGGGATTTTCAAGAGACATTTCTGAGCAGGCAAAAACTGAAACATTTTTGAGAGGTTAATCATCCATACAACACGCTTAACAAATCTGAAGAAAACAGCCTGTAAGATATCTCAGCCTGTTCATACAAAATTTCAAAAGATCTCTGAATCTTAGGTGGGAGCTGGGGCAACAAAATTCTTTCTACTGTAAGGAAAGAGCAAGTTCAAGACCACCTCATGAGACTGAAAGTGTACTAGTTTATGTGGTCAGATGACATACATCCCAATGTCCTGAGGGAGCTAGCTGATGTGGATGCCAAGCTGCTCTTCATCATATTTGATATGTCATGGCTGTCAGGTGAAGTCTCTGGGCACTGGAAAAAGGGAAGTATCACTCAATTTTGTAAGAAGGGTTGAATGGAAGACCTGGTGAACTACAGGCTGGTGAGCCTCACCTCTGTGCCTGGGAAGATCATGGAGTGGATCCTCTTGGAAAACATGTTAAGGTACATGAGGGATAAGCAAGTGATCCAAGTCAGCCAGCGCAGCTTCACCAAGGGTAGACCATGCCTGACCAGTCTAGTAGCTTTCTGTGATGGAATGATGGCATAAGTAGATCTGCCTGGATTTTTGTAAGGCCTTTGACATGATTCCACATGACATTTTAATCTTTAAATTGGAAAGATGTGGATTTGAGAGTGGGTAAACTGGATAAAAGATGGATTGAGTGGTCTCAGCCAGAGCTGTCAATGGCTCCACGGTCTGGTGGAGGCTGGTGATGAGTGGTGTCCCCCAGAGGTCCTTCTTAGAACCCGTACTGTTTAAAAACTTTATTAGTGACATAGACAGTGGGATGGAGTGCGCACTTAGCAAGTTTGCTCATGACACCAAGCAGTAGCACAGTTGACAGAATAGAAGGAAAGGCCCCATCCAGAGAGACCTGAACAGGCTTGAAAAGTGGACCCAATGACATTCAGCAAGGTCAAGTGCAGGGTGCTGCACTTGGGTCAGAGCAATCTCAGATATTTGTACAAGATATGTTTGATGAGGACTCTGGAAGGATATCATCTCTCAGCACTCTACCACCGAAGACTCTCCATTAATCACAGCAAGGATGAAGGATGAACTTAGTCTAGGTACAGTGGCAGCTACACAAGAGCTAGTAAACCTGGGAAATTTCTGCATTAAGTTTTGAGGGAAAAGGATGATAAAGAGTAATAAGCATATTTGGTTTTGTGGGAGGTGACCAGGTGACAAGACATTGCAGAATTCAGTCAAAATTCCACATGGAAAGAATATATGGCTAATAGTGAACATACTTTCAGGGCTGTATGGAGAAAAAGGAATTACGTAATTTCTTCCACTACTATGTTAACTTAATGCCACAGATGAAGCAATATTATTCCAAAATCAGGCACTATAAAATTCTGTTAGAGGAGCTGTAAGAGAATTCCTCTACAGGACTGAATTTTGTCCCTCCTGTTCTTCACAACAATGGAGTTGTATTCTATCCAGCAAGACTGTTAGTCAACCAATGTGAATATAGCACTAACTGCTCCAGGACACTTCAAACTGTATTTTATTCACAGCACTCATCAGTCTGGAAGAGCTAAGTGAAAACATCTGGCAAATAATGTGATCTTCAGAAAAAAATAACAGTTGACAATTGCTGTCCAGTGAAATGATTTAGGATCTAATGTATTCATTATCTTCCACAGCAGTCAGTAATCAAAATGACTCAACATTCCTGCATTTTCAAAGATTGTTCTTCCAAACAATTGATCCCAGGCTATGCTTCTCATTCGTCCATCATTATGAACATCATGACACTACTGTAGAAAAAGTTTTGATAATATATTTTGACAAAACATCAAGAAAATAAAGCTTGATGCATGGCTCAAGAAAGTTGAATTTATATTTAGGACAACCTTAGGGAAACAGCAGATCTCAGTGAAGGTTACAGCTCTGATGATGACCTTAGATGACTTGGCCTTCCTTTCTTTCTAGGTCATGCTGATATGAAATGCAGAGACAGCCCTGAGAAATTAGAAATCTGCTGAGGAACCACCCAACAAGAGCCTGTACATGCTCAGATTTCTCATATCCACCACATAGCAATGCATTCTGCTAACAAACCAACTAAACAAACATTTATTTTGCTTGTACTTCAAATTCTTCATCAAATGCTGTTTCAGTTTGCTCCACTGCAATACTGGAAAATGCCAGGTACACCTGGCAGTGTAGGATATATGTAGCTCCCAGAAGTGCCCTGTACATTTGCAAGAAATGAAATTATTATCTCTGTATTTATGTACCTATTTGATTCACAAGCTTGATAGGTTCACTCTAGTGGCTGATTTACATGAATGTTCCTGAGACCACATAATTAATCTTTATAGCAAAGTGGCCTTGTTTCCACATGGATGCTGCTTAAAAAACTGCATTCATTTGAACTATGGAGGCATAGGCAATAGGTGGCAATATCAAAATGAGCTGTTCACTCCCTGTTCTGAAATGGATGAAATCTAAAGCTAGTCTTCATCTGGATTGGAAGAAGATGATCCAGAGATATAGTACAGGTGTGTATATGTTCCTTATGTGTAAAGTACATGATCTTGTTTATCTAGAACAGTTAAGGTCAGAAATTTATGTAGCCCACAAGTATAAACTATTTTCTCCTCAGGAAAACCTCACTGATATAAAGCTGGAAGGAGTGGCTGACACACCAGAAGGCTGTGCCTTCAGCAAGATGTGGAAAGACTGAAAAGTTGTGCAGGGAGAAACCTCATGAGGATTAACAAGAGCAAGTGTAGAGTCTTGTTCCTGTGGAGGGATTACCATATGCATCAGTACAGGTTAGGGGATGACCTGTGGAGAGGAGTTCTGCAGAGAAGGACCTGGGTGTTCTGGTGGACAACGGGTTGGCCATGAGCCAGCAGTGGGCCCTTGTAGCCAAGTAGGACAATAGTATTCTGGGGCACATTCAAAAGAGTGCGGCCAGCATGTCAAAGAAGGTGATCCTCCCCCTCTACTATGCTCTGATGAGACCACATTTAGGCTACTATGTCCAGTTCTGCGCTCCCCAGTTCAAAAAAAACAGGGATCTCCTAGAAGGAGTCCAGCAGGGGGCCATAAAGATGATAAAGGGCCTAGAGATTTCCCTTATGAGGAAAGGTTGAGAGACCTCGATCTGTTCAGCCTGGAGAAAGAAGTCTGAGGGGGTATCTGATTAATGTTTATAAATATCTGAATAGAGGTGGGAAGCAAATGGAGCAGGCCAGGCCCCTCTTAGTGGTGCATAGCAATAGGACAAGGAGTAATGGCCTAAAACTTGAACATAGGAAGTTCTGTGTAAATATGCATAAGAACCTCTGTACGGTAGGGGTGACTAACCACTAGAACAGGTTGCCCAGAGAGGTTACGGAGTCTCCTTCTCAGGAAATATTCAAGACCTGGCTGAATGTCTACCTGTACAACTTATCAGAGCAGGCGGCTTGGACTCGATGATCTCTTGAGGTCCCTTCCAGCTCCTGAGATTCCATGATTCTGAAACAGCATGCAAGAGATCAGATATTTTTTTCTTTTGAAACTGGACCTTAAAAAATATATGTATTTTGTTATCCAAGGAAATTAACCTGCTTTCTTCAAGACAAAGAAATTATCTGTGGATACTCAAAGATATTTCAGATTATTTTGCTTGGTTTCTAACTGAGATGGAGGAAGCAATGAATTGTTTTACCTAACATGTAATGCAGATAGTCATCATACTATCAATGGGAATGAAACAATTTTTCCTTTGTTTTGGTTTCAAAGATAAAACAAAGAGCACTACTAAGTAGTACAAAAGAATCTTCTGTTTCTACAAATGCTGGTGACTTACTCATACAGATTAGCCAAGTGATTCAAACCAGCATAATTCTATCAGCTTTAATTTGTTTTCCAGAAAGTGAAAGGCAAAACATGATGTCTGAGTAAATATGTACATCTTCCTTTCAGATAATCTTCATTTTTTTCTCTGACAAAGCACAGCTGATATAAATCACTTCTCTTTAGAATTCTGACTATAACAGTATTATTATGTTTCAGAGTTGGAGGAAGGCAGTTTTTAAGCCTAGATAATAAAGCATAGCAAAATTCTGCATCTTCCATTCTTGTGGTTATGTTTTTATACATCCCCTCTGTGGAAATGTACGATGTAGCAAAGCTTCTACGTGGTCTGAAGGAAATAAAGGAAATAAGGAAGGAAATAAAACTCACAGGTAGCTTGTGTGTTGAGAGAAATGATGCTCTATGGATGGGTAGGGAGCCACCATCTATTTAGGGATTCAGCCTTTGTTGAAGAGCTAGGTTAAATAGGTTTAAAGCCCAAACTCAGTTCTGCAGTGTAGTCTGCCAGCATGGGCTCTCCCATTCACATGGACTCGCAGCTGCTCTTAGTGGCACACTGCTGCCTTCACTGGCAATCCACACTGCAGCATTTTCATGTAAGACACCTGCTGTCTGCAGCCACATCAAATTTTTGAGATAGCACTCTTCTTCTCTACTGGCACTTATGAAAGTCAAGTTCTCCCAGATTATTCCACATTTGCAAGCTGCTTGTCTGCTTCTCTGCTCAAGCAATCTCTTATCAGCAGGGAAGTCTGCACTCAGTGAAGTTTCTTGGAACAAAGTGCCACTCTCAGGCACAGTGCTTTCCCACTATGAGAAGCATTTAAAGACAATGAAAGCTGCTAAGAATACAGGCTGGAAAGAAAAAACATGGAAGAAGAGCTTTCAAGCTTTTCTCCCGTGGAGGACCTTTTCCTCACTTTGCTTCTGTGGATGCTCCCTGGAAAGAAGAAATGAAAATGAACACACCGTTCTGCCCTAACACCAACCAACCACTGAAGTCTTTCTTAAACTGTCATCACCAAAAGGCACACAGGCAAGCTTATTGCAGATTTTTCTAACGGGCAATCTAATGCTACTGGGAGGTGAGAGAGCAAACAAATCTATCAGGGATGACAATTTACAGATAAGAGTAAAATTGTCAGGATTTAATGTTTAAAGTTATGATAAACAACTAGAAATGCATCAGCATTTGTCCTCTCTTGCCTGCTTAACTAATAGTCTACAAGTATCTGAATGCTTACTCCCATGGAGAGCAAAGACCTATTTAATATGTACAATAAACTATAACTAGAATACGTTTAGGGAAAGGAATTGAAAGCTGATTATCGCAATGATAGTACTATCTATTGGTCTATGGAATAGCACACTGAAGGAAGGCATAAATGAAAAAAAAATTAAAAATCTACAATGAAAATGCAAGCAGTGTACTACGCTGATTATTAGGATTAATACTGTGCTTCTTAGTATTGTTTAGGCTGTTTTGGGTGGGGGAAGGGGGTGAGGGGGAGGGCAGGGAAAGAGAGAAGTTCCTTTGATTCCATCACTGGATACTCTTCATGCTTCCTCTTTCCAGGTCTGCAAGTCTTGGTTGGTGTTTTTTGTTTGTTTTGTGTTTTTTTTTTAATCTTGCAAAGTATTTAAGAAAAAGGATTGCATCTTTTTTGTTTGATTGTTTGTTCTGTTGTAACATATTTAAGGAACGGCAGCAGAATAATTTAACTCAAAAATGACTAGAAAAAATCTCTCAACAGCTGTTCCATTTTATCACCAAACTCTTTCCAGCCCATCCATTAACAGCACATGCCCTCAGCTTTAGGACGTGATCAGAGCCTGATGATGTTGACCACACTGCACTGCCCATATTTCTCATTCAAGTGGGCACAAAGACTCTTCTAGTAGGTGTATATATGTATGGAGTTATAAAATCAGTCTTACATTGTTAGATTTGTGAGTCTGTGACACGAACCAATCTGCCACCTTACTTCACATGGCTGAACCTATGAATGAAACAAGGAATTGAAATGAATGTGAAAACATCTAAAAGACTATGGGATGACCTGAGCTGATAATAAGGGGAATCTTTTACAGTTCTGCACCCTTGATCCTCATGCCATCATCCTGCCGTCTTGATTAGTTTTGGTCTAGTGAACAGGCCTAACAAGAATGAAAACAAAGCACAACTATCCTGGGAGCTCCAGACAGATGTTCTACTTGAAGACACAATCTAATACTGCAAGCTTATTTCTGAAAGGCTGACAAGCATTACTGAGACAGTCACCAGCAAAACACAAGCTACATTCAGATGAGAGATGGAAAAAATGATATATATCATTATCAAATCTGTAACTTCAATCCCTGCCAAACTCTGCAACTTCATCACATTGCTACGTAGTTCCTTAAAATATCACTCATTACTTTGTCATACATCTCAAATGACTTCTGTTTCCAGTTTAAGACTAGTTACAGATATGCTTGTGTTCATTAATTGCATCACTGCCTCAGAGAAAGACATTCTCAGTCCTGAAGCAAGCTCCTTTAAACTAATGAAGGATAAGGAAATCAGTACAAACCTCTATAGAAGATCCAGCATTCGGAACTGGCTGACTGGTTGGACACAGTGTCGGTACTAGAACGCTTCTCTCTTAGTGTCACAGAGGTAGCACTGAGCTGGATAATAAAAACATAATTAAAGAAGCTCTGATGATGTTTTCTTGCAGTGTAATGGAGAAGTTATTTCTAGATGCATAAATCTTTCCTCTTCTTTTCCAAAATAAAGGAATTAGCATTATCCAGTCTCTATAATAATCATCTTTGTATCCATAAAAACATTCACAATTAAGGGTCTCACTTCTGCAGAAATATGAAGACTGTTTTTCAATATCATCATCATCACCAATTGGAAGACATTTGAGATGTACTAACACAGCGCTGGTGAGCACCCACTGGAACGTGAACGCCCTGAGTCTTGCTTAGAAATTATGTCTCTGTGTCAGTCTACACACCTGTCAATAGATAGCATCACAGCCCAGAATTTGAAAGTGTTGAAAAAGGGGGGGGGAAAGGAGAGAGGCAGGTCTGTGCTCTCTCACCCTGAAACAGAACTAAACACACATACATCAGAAAAATCATGGCCAAACAGGTCAGAACTTCATTAGCCTATTCTCTAGAAAATATATTTATACACATATGTATTTATTTATTTAGTTTCCATTGCCAAGAAATATTTATTAAATGAATGTAAATATAATGGGACAGGGAGATCAAAAAAGTGTGTAGCACATTCAACACTGTTTTTACAGTTTGAATAAATGGATAATAGACTTCACTAGAAAAACATCTGATTTTGCATGAGTCTGACTGACTCAGTCTTGATAAGCTATGTCCAGGTGACCTACATTTCATTTTGAATGGCAATTTGCAAGGAAAGTAACAGTCTTCCTACATCTGTTATGAGAAGGGAGACAAATGTTTGAGAATGTTTGCTTGGATGAATGTACATGAATTTCTTCTTTATTTCCCTGAGACATGCCATAATCTTCCTGCCAGCCTCATTTACAGCCAGAGAGCTGGGACCACTAAGAGTCCCACTGGGAAAGAAGAGACCTGCAATTCTGCTGTTCACACATCCAAACTTTAGAGACAGGCCAGTGTCTTGCTTTGATTCTTAGATCTCTCTTTTTTAATGTTTTGTTTTACATTTCACTCTTGAGAAAGAAGCTGACCTTGAGGGTTTGAAATCTCATTAGATTTCCTATGGAGTCATGGACTTCAGATACATCCTGGATGCCTTTAATGAATTTGAACTGAAACCTTGACTTCAGTCTTACAAAGCCTGCACAAATAAACAAATAAATAAATGAATTCACAGGAGAAGTACCACCCTTCCTTTTCTCTAGGCATTTCCCTCCCACCACTTCTTAAAGGCAGAACCTTTTTTAAGAACTCAACATCAGCTTAATATTCAGATGGGTGAAATGAACTCTGTTTGTACTTAACGCTGTTGGCCTCAGCATGTGACTCTTTGCTGCTCAAGTTGAGACCATGAAGCAGGTGGTTTTGCAGCAGAGTGAAACGTAAGCAGCAATTTCTCTGATTGCATTCTAAGAGTAATTATTCTTCGAAGGCATTGCCAGTGTCAAACAACAAGTTTAGAAAGTGAATAATTATTCTGAAGTGATAAATGGACCAGCTAACTTATCTAGGAAAGTAACAGCATTCTCAAGTACTGTCTAATAGCTGATGAAGAGATTCTTCAAACTGCCCTTCAGCCTGTTCCTAATCTCTCCTGCATTGCATTGTCTTAGAAGGATCATACCCAGCAAGCAAGAAACTTTTGTGCTACATCTACTTTTTGCCCTGTATGGCTCCAGGTGATTTGTCTTTCTTCAAGTTCCCATTGGCTTAACCTACCCCTTCATTACCTCCCATCTTATGAACCCATGGCAGATTCCTTGAGGTAGGAATGGTTTCTCATCTGTGCCACCAAACAGGTCTCTTCATGATAAACGGCCACAAGAAGACCCCCAGGCATAACAGTACTGCAGACAGGCATGGTAATGGGAACCTCAGCCAGAGGGGGGTTCATTGCAATGTTCCTTCCTTCTTTCTTTCTCTCACTCCTTTCTGGTTCTGTATCCGTCCTAAGATTAATTGACTATAATAGCAGCAAATTATTTGAATGAAGGAGAGTTACTCTAATTAAATTGTGAAAGGATTATGTACTTACATATTTAATCTCTTTATGAAGAAAAAGAAATGAGGTTTTAGCAAAAAATGAATTGTATTTAAGACACACTAAATATCACTATATTATCCAACTCCTTCTCTGGCAAAAGAATAACCAGTTAACACTGCTGATACTCTTGAAGGCATGTGTGCAATTTCTACCCAGCACCTTCAGATCAGCACAGGTATATGAATTCTGTGCAGGAAGCAGAAACAAAGACAGGAAGCAGCTGCATCATCCTGGCTAGTTGCACACATGGACGTGCTTGGAGTTCACAGATAATGGTGGGATAAATGTAGTCCCCTTTTGTTCAGGGAAGCTTTGCTACTAATGGCCTAATAATATACTTCCGATGTTGTCTGATGTTATGTGAAGGGGAATTTTGTGATCCAAGAAGGTCTTTAAACCTGTTGGGCCCTCAAAGAGTACTCTTTGGACAAGGACACTGACCGTTCCCTCTCTGTCCTCCCACACTGGAGGTAAAACATCACCTGCACTCCATTTACCTCTGCAGAGCTGAACCATCCTGTGTCTCTTAGCCTGTCCAATTGTCTCCTCCACACCAGTCACACAAAAATTTGGGATCATTCACAATATTTCAGATTGGCTACCAACAAATGTTAGGCTCTGCTGCTCTCCTTGCCTACTTGGCCATTAACAGGAGGACTATCAGCCTTCTTCAGATCAGCACCAGCTTGCAATGGCTCTTGGCTGGACTATTCTAGTGCTTCTCTGGCACAGCCCAGCACCGATCTCCAGAGAGGCATCACTTCCCAAGCAGGCATGCATCCGTGGTGTAACAAAACTATCCAATTTAAAAATTGTACTGAGTGCACAAAAGACAGCCAGATCATCTTCAGAATCCATTTGCTACATTTTCTAAAAATGTGTTACTTAAAGCATCTGTTTCCCATACTTCTGAAAAACCACTTAAAGAAAACATGTTGAGCTTGAATTATGCAGAAAGCAGAAAGCTCTTTTTTGTTTAGGAAATCAATATAACGGAGAATCAGGTGGCAGTTTTAGTATTAAAAAATCAAATGAAACTCTTCTCTGGAGTTGAATGGTGGTTGTCTGAATATGCCATGAGAAAATGAGCCTTGGTTGTCTTCACAAGGCAGGCACTGGAAAGGAATTCACCTCACCATCCTTCGGATAGTGTTTACATCTAACATGCCTAGACGCTCTGTGGTCAGTGAAGTGAGATGCTTCTTTGGAAACTCAGTTCAGTTGACATGTTTTAGGTGTTCACAGCATGAAGGAGGCAGCTGACCCTGAGAAGGACTGGTTGTCATGACTTGCAGAGGCACTGGATGCTCCCCAGGTTGCTGCCAGAACCGTTCCCACGCCATCTGCAAGTATCAGCCATCAGCATAGCACAGAGAGTATTGAAGTTCCAGAGTACGTCTCCCCAGAAGTTATGTGACTACACATTGGAGAGAGAAAAGACACAGCTAGGGATGGGGGAAGGTCACAAAATCAAATGATTGTATCCCAGACTGTTTGGAGTTTAATGAGGTGATCTGCTTCAGACAGACATCGTTATTAAAACTTCACTAACGTGAAGAAAGAAGATCTCATGATAGCAACTTCAAACTTGACATAGATTGAAAAGTGAAAAGGAAAATAAAAATAGATATAACATGAAGGTAGGTTGCTATATTGGCTCTGCAGAAAACAGGTCATGTCTCGGCCACCCAGCCTGGGGTGAGTGCTTTCCACTTATAAAACAGCTGTTTCCCAAGGTCTTGAAATAGCCCAGACAGAACTACAGTACTGGGAAAATTGTCATCAGCTGGAAGAGAAAAGCTAACTTTTTTTGTCCAGGTCACTTTGCCTCCATTCTCATAACAAAGGAGGCAGTACCACCCCTGGCAGCAGATCCTTTCCCCTCAGTGTAGGGCAGGAAGAGCAAGCACCCTCTGCTGCTTTTGCCTGTTTTTTTTCTCTCAGCTGCCTCCTCTTCCTTTCCTCAGCCACCTCATCCCTCTTACTTTTGTTACCCTTTGGAAAGTGTTATATCTTTGATCACCCCTAGCCCCTAAGATATAGCGAAAGTCTTTTCCTGATGAGGAAGAAAATCACTAAATAATTTGGTAATATGAAAATTGTGCTTTAGCTAAAGCACCACAAAAAATACAGACTCGGTACTTTTCTGCTCTATTAGTGGCTATATCGGGGATCCTGCAGTTTCAAATTAGAGCTGTGTTAATGCACTGGAGAAAATAAAACACCCAGTGCTATGAGTCAATTTTTAGCACTCCTGCATTACCAAAACAGAAGTTAAGCTTTCTCATTTGAACTCGCCTCAAACTCCTGCATCTGCCTAGGACCGGAAGTCAATGCCTGCAGTGCCATTTCTGTAATGACTGCAAACAGGGAATGCAGCCTCACTGCATCTGTGACTGTGGCCTCCAACTGTTCGTCAATTTTCCTTGGGAGTTGGATTATTTGATTAGCCTTGCTCCTGCAGTTTCACCCTGCTTTGTGCAAAGATGCTTTCCCAACCACAAGGCCACAAAAGGAGCAGTGGGAAAAGTTCAAAGAGAAAGTGCTTGATGGAGATAATTCACAGGACTGATTTCCTTGATGGCTTATTCTGCGATCCCATACTCTTGCAACCCTTCTCTGATCCTCCCCAGCTGCACCATCGCACGCAGCAGCAGATGTGGCAGTAGTGCCCACAAGCTTCCTGTCATGACTCATGCTGATGATGTTGTGAATCCCACAGAAGGATCCTTTTAGTTTACAGGGGCAAATAGATAACTCCTGCGTTCCTTCAAACTCACATCTTGCCAGGTGGCAGCCTTACGTGGCGCTCTCTCCACAGAAAATGCTGCCCTTCCACAGTACTGCCAAGCACAACTAATGGAACATCAGCTCTGCACACACTCTCTGTGGTGGAGGGCAGGGGTGAGGGACACATCCTGAAGGCTCTGGAGGTCTCGTACTCAGAGTTCTCCACACTGACTTCGAGTGTCAGAAGTAGAACAATGCTTCTGTTTTCTTTGGAGAATTAGAGGCAAATGGGAAGAAGCAGGTCAATAGAAGAGGCAGTACAGCCTGCTGGAGCTCAGCACTGTGCACGGATAGCAGGGATTCTACTTGTTTGTAAGCATGCCCCAGTCTCATCCTCAGAGCCTCAGAATTACAACCGTCACCTCATCACGTTGTAGCCCTACTGCTTCTGCCATCTGGAAAGATATGCCTAAATGTTTTCTTTTAAAGACTGATTAATGTTTTTTGACAGATCACATTTCATTAAATTAAATAATGTTCCAATTAATTGATCTTTTTGCAGACATTCTTAATTTAGTAAATGCTGAGGAGAATGCTAAAATTACCATTATACTTCTGACAGAAGCACCCTGAAGTCTGATAATTGATAGCTTTGCTGTTTTCTCTGATGACCTGAAAAGCTTTTAAAGCTGAATTCTGTAATTGTGTTCATCTTCGGAAATTAGTTTTGTGAAACCACACATTTAGTTCTTGCTGAGAAATCTCATTTTAGTCATTTTTAACGTAATTTATAATACATAAACTAAATTAGCTTTTGTAGCTAAACCAGCACATTTTTCTCTAATTTTTATCTCTTCCTAATATATTTTTGACCTTGAGAACAGTCTGTAGGATACTGCAGCCTCAGAACAAAGGAATCATTTCCATTCCATCACTATGGTTACACTTTCTTCTATCTCCAGCACAGAGCTTGCTGAAAATGTTGTATCCGAGTCCTCAGGAGGGCAAGAAAACTTCATTTAATGTCATTTAGTTCTGATTACACAAACAAGCACACATAGCAGAGCCCTGAATGTAGCAAATGACTGCACTGTGCTTACACTGCTTATGAGATGAAAGCAACAATAAAAAACAGCACATCATGAAGTGCTGTCCCCTCCCCTGCTGTTCCTTCAGCCATTACTGCTCATACCTGCTGTCTCAGGTGGTTTGAAGGAGTGTTGTGCCCATGGATTCGGCTTTGTGTCAGTTCCTCAGACCTCTTCATTTCCCACAGGGACAAAAAAGACAGACCAACACTGAGAATCACAGCTTCTCTTTGACTGCCAGAAATTTTGTTTGGAATATTTTTAAATGTCCTCTCATGGCTTAATTCCTTATAAGGAAAGCTGTGGAAGAAGAAATGTGACACACATGCTATTTTTGACAGTAGGAAGAATCTTTGTATTGACGGTGCTGCACTCTTTTAAATAACCTGGCTGGCAACAGAATCATGGACTCATGGTCACAGAATCATTAAGGTTGGAAAAGACCTCTAAGATCACCAAGTCAAACATCAACCCACCCCACCATGTCCACTAACCCAAGTTCCTCAGTGTCAAATCCCCACGTTTCATGAACACCTCCAAGGATGGTGGGTCAAAATTCTCCTCCTAGTTTTCATCTTTTCTTATGTAAAACCATTAATGTGATATTTGACACTTTTTGCATGGAGAATCTTGTGCTCCGTGTCATCTATTTATGCAAATTTCCATGAGGGGAATATCTTCTTACTAAGAAAAATATCCTCCCAGAGAAACATCCTCCCAAAACTCACTAGAAATGTCACGGTAAACAACTTTTTCCCTCTCATGTAAGTTTATGGGTTGAAATCATTAGAGGCTTCTTTCAGAGTTAAGAAGTGCTTCTGAGAAGTAACTAACCTGTAAAAGAAAAAAAAAAAAATCACTTTGCAGATTTCAACTCTGCAAAGGTTTCCTGTGCCTGGAAAAAATTAAATACATGCTGAATTCAGAGTGTAGCTTCTTCACTAATAATCACCAATTCTTCACAGTGTTTGCAGTTCATCTCTCTCTCTCTCTCTTTTTTAATTACTTGTTTGTCTCTGCTTCGTTATGAGGAAAAATATGTCATATTATATTGAGGTTTTAAAAAACATCTAAACATTCTTTTTGCTTAGAGAGGTTAAAAATGAGAACAAATAGAGACAAGTTAGCAAAACATTATCTGCTCTGAAAGGCACTTTTGATAAAAATTTAAGTTTTCACTTAAAAAATATATATATATTGGAGGGTTCCTTCTAACCATGATTTTTCTGTGGAAACCTCTTCAATAAGAAGCTATCGTTAAAATTGTTTCATGAAAACCAGCTCCCTTGGAGCTCTCATGCCAGATCTGTTCTCTTTACTTAATTCAGTCCCCACTAAACACACACACTCCCCTCCTGGCCCACTTACTCCCACTATGACTTCCCCGTTCTACCACCCTCCTCTTGCTTTGCTTTGCTGTCTGTACCAAAACGGTTCGGTTTTTGCACTGTAAAAGATTGCCCTCTTTTCCTTCCTTTTTCCTGTGATCAGTCCTAAAAGCAGGCTGCTGATATTTTCCATTTTCAACAAACACCATCGTTCTGAAGCACTTCAGCTCAGTAATCAGATCAGAACAGGAAATGCTTAACATCTAAAACTCATCCAGTATGGCACACCATGGGACCAATGTCCAGCTCAGGCAATTTGCCTTTCAGTAGCTCAGGTGTGACACACACGAGCCTTTAAAAAACACCTTCAAAGAATCTAAGGAAATTTCAGGAAGAAAAAATACATTTAATTTAAAACAAACACAAAAACAAACAAACAAAAGTGCCACAATTGTATATAATACTTGTGAAATATAAATGAGCGTATCAGCTGAATAAGTTACTCATTATAGAGTGAAGGAACTAGATCTTTTCACCCTTCAGAAGACTCAGAGGGGACTTCAGCAGAGTATTTCAGTACTTAAAGTCATGGCTGCAAAGAATACAAAGGAACTTTCTCCACAACTAGCCATGTAGAGAAGAAGAATAGCAATGGGTACAAGATGAACTTACAAAGGTTTCATTTTGATTTAAAAGAGAAATTATTCACAAGGAGAATGTGTCACTGGAACAACCTCCCCAGGGACACTGTTGAATACCCATCACTGGAGGTTTCCAAGATGCTACTGGACAGAGTACTAGTTAATCTCAGTTAGGTTCCCTTTTCCCACAAAAATGTTCCATCTGATAATGTTTTCAGGTCCCTCCCAACCTGGGCTCTTCTGTGGTTTTGTAATTCTTCTGTGATTATGTATAGTCAGCTCCTGTCTACCAAGGTCATTTTGTTCTTGCTGATCTTGTTGATAATAAAAGCACAGCCTTGGCAAAACATTGCACACAGCAGTTACAGATGGGCACTGAAAGCAGCCTTAGCAGATGTATCTTTGTAAATGTTACCTGCCACTTAAACATGTCTGAAGTTTCACCATGTCTTAGTTTCAGCTGAGACAGAATTGTTTTCTTCAGAGTGTCTGGTATGATGCTATGTTTTGGTTTGAGGAGAAAAACAGTGCTTATAACATGCAGATATTTCTAGTTGCTGCTAAGCAGTTGTGTTGTACAGAGCCATGCCCATTCACAACGAAGTGCCCAAGGAGTTGGGAAGGAACAGAATTAAGGCAGCTGACTTAAACTGGCCAAAGGGATATTCCATACCATACGGCATCATGCAGAAGGAGTTTTGAAGGGGGTGGGGCCTCACCTCTCTCTCTTTGCTGCTCAAGGAGCTAGCTGGGCATCGGTCGGGGGATGGTGAGCAATTGCTTCTGTAGCACTCATTACATATATTCCTTTTCTCTATCTCAATAAACAGTGTTATCTCAACTCATGACTTCTACTTTGCTTTTTTTTTTTTCCCATTTCTCTCTTCCCTGCCATTGCAAAAGGAGACTGAGCAAACGACTGTGCGGTGCTTGGCCTTCTGCTGGGCTAAGCCACAACACACCATTACAGATGTTCTCAGTTAACACACTACCTCTCACCTGCTACAAGAGCTCTTCAAATAAGTTTTCCCACTTCACCCACATAAAGTGCTATAAAAATTAATTTTATCACTGAGAAGTTATCAAGCAATTAAGTACTTCTGAGATATAACACTAGGGAAAGCAAGGAGAACTCTCTCCATCACTGACATCCAGAACAGATATTTCTACAGTTCAAGTCTATCAGAGTGCAAACAGAGTTGAACAGCCAGAGATGTTCATTCAGTGGCAGTAAGAAGGACAAAGCAGTGGAAGAAAGCTTCAGGTTGAGTAACACTTAGTCATCTTAAAACTCGAGGGTGAGTCCTGGTCTGATTTCTTCCATGATGGAGATGCAGAAGGTGAAGACTGAGACAACATGCATTTTCCTGTACTTTTTTCCTACCATAAATTATCTAGATTTTGGTACACTTTCAGGTTTGTACTAACATCCATGTTTCTAATTCTCAGAAACAGCGACTTCATTTTTAACACTCAGTGGGAGTAACTCTAGTGTGATCATCCACGGTCATCACACAAGCATAGCACCACAATACTCTGAGGTGAATCCATTCCACTGTCCTGTTGAACCCTTTCAAATTCAGTCATTTTGTATATTTCTCCCATCCAGTGTTTTTCTTGTATTTCTTGCCTCAGTAACAAAGATGGAGGTTCTATGAAGAGATTGATATTTGTCTGGTGAGTGTCTGGCACAGAGAGGCTTTGAACTCTACATAGAAGTTCCCACTGTAATGGCAACTTATTTGGCTAAGTGATGCAGCATATGTTGCAATACCTAGTCATGCAACCAAGATCTACATAAAACTTTTTCAGGATGTTACAGTTAAACACCAGCTCTACAGGAAGCAAAACGCAGAGGAGTAGGCAAAAAGTAGAAGCTGCATTACAAAACTGCAAATGGGAGATATGCAGTAGCAGCAGGATTCCATACTTTGAAACCTGACTTGGCTGGGATCTCTTCAGGATTGCCTTAGTAAAGGTTAAGAGTGCATTATGAGGGACAAGGAACTTTCGAAAGGTGGCTTTTAAACCTCTTGTACCATCTTGACTCCTCACCAGGCAATTAAGAGAAGAAAAACAGTGTATATAGAGAACACCTCTATAATCTCTGCTTAGTGTATTTCAGAGACCCAGAAATTATCTTTTTACTGCCGCTCCTGCGTTTCTTCTTGGCTCATTACAAACCAGAACTTCCAGTACTGTCAAACTGCATTTCAATTTTCTTCTCAAATGCTTTAAATTTTCAACTATCATAATTTAATTTGAAATTATCTTCAGACATTGTACGTGGGCTATGAGTGAGAATATTCTAGGGAAAAAATGGCAACAGCAATTAAGAGTAAGGGATGTTCTTACAAAACTGTCATCATTTTAGAAAGAGTTGTAATAGTATTTTCTGTCAATATAATTCTTTTCACAGGTCGTAAAATAAGGATATGTGTTAGGAGAACATATGTTGATAAATTAGACCTGCAGAAACTATTTTTCCTGTGTTCCTTATCCAGCTAGACATTTAATCTCTGACTCCCACATAAAGTGGGAGTAAATTTCTTCACAGTAATGTGAAGAAATTGGTTTTATTTCTGAAAGGTGTGCATGCTACAGATCTTAAATTTAGTGTCTGTTTTAAGAATTTCCAGTCTTAAACAAATATATATGCGTAAATATGTACATACACACTTCTGTTACTGTCATGAATAGATGACATTCTCTTGATGAACTGATGTTTCGGTCACAAATACACATAACCCCATAAATTCTCACCTTATGATTGTTTTCTATTGCTTCGATCTTGGGCTGAAGTGTTTCATGCTAACAGCTGCCCCTCAGGCAGAATGGTTTTGGAAAATTTAAGCATTTCAACCACTTAGGAGAAACAGAAAAAGTTGTTTGGCCAATTTAAAAAAAAAAAAAAAAAAGGAGGAAAGGAAATTTCCTTTGTCTTGTCTTTGAACACAGAACATTATCCCTGCCTTCTTTGTAGTGAGGATGCATGATTTTGTAATGGAGTTACCTTTTTGCCAAGGAAATGCCCTTTACTGCCACCATATCTTTGAAAAATATTGGTTTGCACACACTTAGCAGAGACATGCTCAGCAATGACTGCAGCTGTATAATTCACAAATGCACTAATGCGCTCTCTTGCCTCACAGTTTCAGCACTGAACTTGCAGAGCTGGGCTGGATTCATGTTCATATCCAGTACAAGAGTGGGGATCTTACTTCCTTGCAGTGATGGTCAGTCTGCCACCATGCAGGTCTCAACCCATCCAAGAAAGGAGCAGTTTTGCGTTAACTGACAGAATAGTAGGTGGACTTGAACAGAAATGTCAGAAAAAAACAAACTGGGGCAAGGGCTGAGGAGAAGAGAGAACGAAGACCAAGGCCAACAAGGGCAGGAGTGAGGCAGACAAGGGGCTGGGGAAGGGCAGCTACATTTTACATAATTAGGGTCAGAAAAGGCAAATCATAAACCCAGCCCATGGTCTGAAAGCTGTCTGAAACCTTTGCAAAATTGTGTGATTAAAGACTGAGTGTCTGCATGCAAATAGACACAGGCCCAAATCAAAGTTTTTGGCTGTCAGCATAACTACCATGGGTACATCAGCAATTACCCCTTTTTCTTTGACAGCTTCATCATGAGTATCTATCTGTAAAACTAAACCCAGACTGAGTAGATAAAAATCAATTCAAAGGTTAAGTCTTGGTGAAATTGAAAACTATTGTAGATTTGCCTTGAATTTCAGCTGCCTGAGGTGCTCAAAGTATCCATGCAGCATATCACAGAGTTCACGTTAGCCTCTTCTGAGTAGGTTTTGCACAGTAAGCTGCCAAGCCATTGAGTTCCAGTAGAGTGGCAGAATTAATGCACTTGCAAAATTTGCAGCAGCACAGGGTTCTGTTAATTAATTATCATCAAACAGTTTCTGAGAATATAGAGACATATCTATGCAAACATCTACTAAATCAAAATGAGGAGGTATGAGGAGGTGAAGGAATGGTCTCTTGACACCAAAAAAATCAGTTATGGTCAGTATCTTCTTAGCCAAGAGTAAGTTTCTTGTTAGGTATG
>PPHD01003358.1:0-31839 GCA_002909625.1 Bambusicola thoracicus | reverse complement strand
GCTTCTTTGGAGGCGGCTTTCGGCAGTTGTTCCGTGCTGGGATAGCGGTGGGAGTTGAGAGGCGGTGGGCTTGAGGCTCACCACATCCCACCTGAAGCTAATGAGGAGCATCCCCACTGCGAAGGATGAGTGATCCTTCGGTGCACGGTTTGTCTGAAGGGTGACCGGTGTCAAGCAGGCTTCTTCAAGCTGTTTTGCAAATATTTGTCTTTGCGGTGCAGTGGCTGGGCTCCTAGAAGATGGTGCTAAGGGCAGCAAGTGTAGTAGAGTGATTCTGGGAGATCGGACGTACAGGCGTTTTGGGAATGGTGCTGATGTTGTAGGGGACTTTTGCAATTTCATTTCAGTGAGTGCTATGAGATCCTTAAAAGTGAGTTCAGCGTATGTTTTTTGGCGTAACTTTTACCTCTTCAGTGGGGAGAACTCTATTGTGAAACCTAGGCAGGTTGATTCCTTACGTGAAGGTTTGGAAGCAAGGCGGTGATTCTGGGCTCCGTCCTCAAGAAGTTCCCACCAGCTCTGAGCAAGTGAGATATATCTCCTCAGACCCCCATGTTTGCTTTGGGAGAGAAGTGGGATGGGGGAGGAATAGAGTGGTCTGGCTGCTGGTATCTCCAGCCTCGGGTTGGCACCCTCCCAGGGCGATAAGCAGCCCACAGCTCGTGCCAGGAAGCTGTGCGTCCTTCTGCGTCTCAACAGCTGTCCTCCTGTGAGTGCCACTCTTGGAGCCGTGCCGCTTTGCTGCACGCCTGCCTTTGGGGAAGTGGGGCTGAAGCATCGCGGTGCTCTGCCTTCTTCTGCTCTGCAAGGAATGGCCAAAGCTTTTTCATCTTCCTGGCAGGGAGACAGCGCAGCCTTTTAGCAGTTCTCCGACTCCCTTCTCATTTTCACCAAATCTCACAGATGATTTTCTGGGACTGGGAGATGAGGGTGTTTTCCCGGTTGTTCTTGGCTGAGCTGTTTCGGGATGTCAAATACTGAGAAGAGTGAGAAGCTGCTGGGTGGTTGAGGCAGCAAACTCAGATGAGCAGCGCTGGTATAAATTTAGCACTTGATTTAACTGAACTATAAGTACTGCATGGAGATCCTCAGCAGAAATGAAGGCCCTGCTATGCAAAAGACAGTAGGAGTAAGTCTAAAATTTGTCCAGCACACCTGTGCTGGTTGGGGTTATGAAAATGCTCTGGCTTTGCAGATGTAACTGGACTGGAAACCCACCCAACACTTCCAAATATAAACTATGGTGTAAGTGAAAAGGTGCCAGTATGGCAGGATGTAGTTGGGGCTGCTTAGAGAGGTGTTTATACCAGCAAAATAAAAGGTTTATTTTGCCAAAGTAAGCTGTTTCCCCTTCTGGGAATTTGTTGGTTACTTTATCTATGATTGTGTAAGCATAACCATGCTGGAAGAGGCTTGAAAGGTAGCCTAGACCATAACAACAGGAAGCTTTAGCCTCATAGGAGATGACTGTTTGCAGTCCTCCATCTCCTAAACAGGCATCTCAGTGTTGTCCCCATCCTGGTCCTTGCTGTGTTGCTGCCTGTTGCAGCAGCTCCTGGGACTGGGAGCTCACCAGACTTTATACCAGAGAGCTGAGGTTGTGACCCAGGCTACCTGGCCCATTCAACATCAGGAACTTTTTCATGATTCCTGCAGAGCTAATAGAAGGCATTACTGGGCATCACTGAGCCCCTGCCAGGGCTCCAGCATAGGCAGTAGTGAAGAACTAGGCCTTGCAAAGATGTCAGCTTGCACTCTTTGGGTTCTGGAGCAAGCCTAAGCTGCTGCCTGTGGAGGCAGGGTGAGTCCATCCAACAGGTCCATGCTGCGGTAATGGGCAGGGGTCTTGTAATCCTAGAATCACAGAATGGACTCACAGGGATCTCTGAGTCCAGCCAACTCCATTTCCCTCCCTGGTGCTGCTTCCCTTCTGCCAACCCAAGGGCTCCTCAGGCTTCCTGGGGCAGCATGACTTGCCAGCTCACTGGAAAACTAGCCCTAACCAAAATACATAAATAAAAGTTTTCTGCTGGGCAAGCAGGTTGAACCAGCTAAGGGAAGAAGGTGTGGTGAGTGTCAGGGACCATCAAGGGAAGGAGGTGGCTGAGAAGAGGGCACCAGGGTAGAGGGAGAGCAGCAGGAATATCCACACCATGCCATTTTTAGATGTAAGGAATACTTTTTTTTTTTTTTTTAATTATTTTTTTTTTTGCTCAGAGTGTGGTGAAATACAGATTGCCCAGAGAGGTTATGGATACCCCATCCTTGGAGGTGTCCAAGGCCAGGTTGGATGGGGCCTTGGGCAACCTGAGCTGGTGGGTGGCAGCCCTGCCCACAGCAAGGGGTTTGGAACGAGATGGTCTTTAAGGTCCCTTGCAACTCAAACCATTCTGTCATTCTATGGTTTTGATGGCAGCAAGCATTCTCCTCATGAGAATGTGGCCTGTGTGAGAGAAATTCATGTTTGATGAGGTACCCCCACAACGCTGTTGTTGGTGTTGGTTTCTCTCTTGATGTGAGAAAGTCACTACCATTTGCAAATCATGGTATTTAAAAATGGAGCAACTATAAATGAAAGCTGCTCAAAATGTTTCTAATTCAAATAGTGGGGAATTTCTTACTGTCTTTGGGTTATAAAGATAAGCCTTTAAGAAGAGGGCCATTTTCTTAGCCATGAGAAAATGTTTAAATTGAGACACCACCCACATGTTAAGTCCTTTTTAAAAGGGGCTAAATCCTCTTAACAAGAATATCTTTAGAGAACTTCTGTGGCCTTTAGATGACATGAGCTGTGGAGAGGCTGGTTCGGCATACTTCAGAAGGGGGCGGGAGGATTTACATTGCCATACTGAATACTTAGCACCTCTCTCCCTTTCTGGTGGTTTAGAAAGCACCTCTTCCTGCCTCCTTCTCAGCAAGTCACAGCTGGAATGGGAGAACAAGGGGGGTAATACATAATCTTCTACATGTTGGTTATAGAAGCGGGCTTAATAGGACATAAATACCGAAGAGTGATTTAAGGCATGGGAGAAAAACTTGGAAGCGGCATAAAGGAAGTGGGCAGTTAATTAATTAGTAGCCTTTCTTTATTTTGTGGGAATAAGGAGCTTTGTCTGTCAAGAAGGGATAGGCATTTTCATATTCAGACCTACTTTCATATTTCTTTGGTCAATAGTTTTCTGTTAATGAATGCTAGTTTTGGGCCTTTGCTTTTGGAACAAAATGCATTCAAATCAAACAAACTCCCATAAATCTTCTCCAGGGACAAAGTGCTTCTGAGCCCAAGGAGGTGCCACATGGTCCTCTGCACAGCTGTGTGAGGAGTGTTCTAAGAGGTATAAATCCTGGTTGCCCTGAGTGTGCCTGCGAGCATCCAGTGGAAAGCGGGCATCCAACCAAAACTGTACAAGAATAGCTGGTAGCTTGTTGATGGTGGATTCACTCTCTAGTAGAGTTCAGCTATGTTGGTGTGGCTTTGTCTGCACCAGCGCTACTGAAGTACGGTAGGTTTATTTCCCCACAGTAATAAGGAAGGACTTCTGGGAGGTTTCCATGAGCAGCTGAGCCTCTCAAAATGCTTTAGTTTTCCCAGAAAAAGCAGTCTTGCCTTTCCCTCCTTGTCATCTCTGTGGCCTTTCCTTGCCCTATCACTGTCCTGGAAGTGCTCTCTCTTCTCCGTGCTTGGGAGCATCCGGCCACTCCTTTGGGTTGGTGCTCTGCTGCTTTACTAGGGTAAAACAGCTGTCTCTGATGGACATTAAATCTGACATAAGGTAGATATTGGGAATGTGTGACCCAAGATGGGTTGAGTGAGATGAAGGAAGGAAACTGAGCTTTTCCTTTTGGTGGTGTTAAGGTGTTAAATCAGCTCACTGGTCCTTAATTTTCAGAAATTGGTCTTTTTTTGTTCTCATAATGACAGGTCTCTTCCATGTGCCACCAGCCCACTTGGCAAAGATCGGATGTGGGTCACATTAGAGGCAGTTTATTTTTCTGTAGAGGCTGCTTCAACTGATCGAACAATTGAAGATATTTTATTTCCCTTCATTTTATCCTAGGTACTTTGGTGTTGCTGTCTATAGTTACCTTCTCCATGCTGAAGCGTTCTAGATTGTAATTTCTCCTGAAATGAAAGCCAGATGTGCAAAAATAGAGGTGCCCTTCTGTAAAAGAATTGCATGACTATCAACAGATACGTCCCTTAGTTATGAGTTTGTACTTATGATGTTCTTGTGTGCTGGTGGCTTTGGCAGAAGTTTCAAAGGCATGGTAGGCAACTTTGCAGGCCTAGCAGGACCTAGAGACCCCTTCAGAGTCAGGTTGTCTCACAAGGCCTTGCCCTCTCCCTAGAGGAGTCACAGGAGGTGTGGAGCAGAGGGGGTTGTTTGTGCCTGTTACAGTAATTGGCTCATTAGAAAGACCAACCACTGTGTGGTAGATGGGGAGGAAAAAAAAAAAAAAGAAAAAGAAAATTGAGTAGCACCTTTCCTCTTTGGAGCCCCAGTCCTGTGGGGCCTGATGTGTGTATGGGAGAGGAATTCAACTTTCCTCCCCTATCCAGAGCACGAAGAGAAGAACTGGATAAGAAATGAAGATGTGAGCTTTTTCTAGTAGCAGCAGACTTTAGGTATGACACCTTCAGATTTCACTTCTGGAGGTGTGTCCTTGGCTGATGGCTGTAGCTTTGGTGGCAGGGTTAATTTACTGCTGACCAGTTTGCCCACATAGAGTTACTGTTGAAGATGCTGAAAGGCCGTCATCCAGCAGTCTGAGTACTGGCAAACTGAGTAGTAGGTTAAATGTGTGGGCTCTGTGGATGATCTTACTATCACAAACCGCCAGGGAGCCCTGCAGAGGAGGAGCAGTGCCAGCTTTATTCTGTCTGTCCATCTGTGTGGTAGTGAGGGGAGGTAGGAGAGTGGCTCAGGCGTAAATCCTTGACCAGGGATTTCAGAGAAGCTGCCCGCTAAGGATGGGTCACGGACCATGATCAGTTCGGACAGGCTTCTTGTGGTGATGATGGTAAGTTAGATCCAGCTCTGTCCAGGGTGAGGCTTCAGTGTATGAAAAGCTTCTCTTCATGTAACTAAATCTTTGAGTTCTACAGTCTCTGCAAATAATCTCATTTACAACTGGCAGCACTGAGCGTGTATATTCTGTGGCAACTATCGTACTTACAAATGACTAAGTTCAGGCTTTGTTTTGGCTGTCAGAGTTCATCGCTTCCCGCATTATTTTTCAACAGCAGAACTGTGTTTGCTCCATGGGGAGAATAACCCCTCTCCCCCTTCCTGTGTCAGGGGCTATGGGGTGTGAGAGGAGGGGACTGTCAGTACTTCCAGCACTGGGCTGTACCAATGCATGAGGTACTGCTGATGCACTGTTTGGACTCTGTTTTAATTTCAGTTCTGTCTCCTGTTTGAAGGCAGACTTGGCAAAATTGCCCAATTTATCACATCTTTAAAAGAGCACTATTTTACTTCTGTTTTCCTCAGGTAAGTTGGTCCAAAACCGCATTTGGAAGTGCTATACCTGGCATGGATGTCTGCTGAAGTACTATGCTTTCTATTTGGATGCTGCTATTAGTTGCTGGATCTCATGGCTTGCATGGAGTTCTTAGTGCCTTTTGGGCTCATCACTGAGCTGTGGTAAATATTTCTGTTTGCAAGTCCTGTGAAGGGAGAAGATAGACTTGGTGTTGAAGCGCATACTGAAAATGGCCTCTGCTATGTGGTAGGAGTGTACTACTTCATGCATTTTAGGCTTCCTTTTATACTTTTGTAAATAAATCTTAATTGTGTTGGTAATTGTTTTTAAAAAGAACTTGCTTAATAGCACGTGTTTTGTGTATCCTGTCCTGCTTAGGAATATGAACAGTTGTTGACCTGACTTACTATAGTGGGACTACTAACCCAGTGTCACTGCTGCACGTGTGTGCCCTATGACTTTGAGACTTGGTGGACTGAAGGTCTTTTGCCTAGGACCAAACTGGGATAGAAACATGCAACACTGAAGACAACCTTTTTAGAATCAGTCAGGCATCTTTTTTTTTGTTTTCCTTCTTCACTGTTAGGTGGGCAAGTGTGACTCTTATTTGTTCTATGATGGTGTCAAGAACCCACCTCTAGAAGTAAAACCAGTACTGGCTTCTTCAGTTTAAGTAAGGGATTTGAAGTAGGAGACTTCATTTGACCACTTTAGTTTGCTTTCAAGATTTCATCAAACTTGTGTGTGGCTGCATCCAAGCATGGAAGTGTCTGCTACTGTAGGACCTCATGTTCAGATGCCCCACTGAAGGACCTAGGATGTAATTTTTAGGAAGATATTGACTGCTTCCTTTGATGTCCAGTTACATTACTGCAGGCTTTGGGTCCTTGATACCTTGAGCTTTATATGAACAAGCCAAAATTGAAAGCAGAGTCTGCTATTATTTTGGTTTTCACTTTTATATCTTTAACATGGAATTTTGTAGTCACATCATGTACAGATTGCAAGCTGTTAATTGTTTTGGAAAGATCTGTGAAAGCTCTTAGAAACTATCTGAACAACTATTTTTGGTAAAAATAAATTGCACCGGGAAATGTGGTAACAGGAGGTGTCTGCTCAGCCTTGGCTACTGTAGCTTCAACACTGCTACTCCTCAGTTTTGCTATGTGTGTTGGTTAATGTATGAGTAGATTCCTAAAGTAATTTTCATTAATAAACTCCATGAAAAACTTTCTCCTTTTTACAATGCTATACTGCTGGAGTTTTTTTGGTTGCTGTAGAGCAGTTGGTTCAAAGGTTCTTGCATGTTGTGTAACATGCTGCTAGAAAGGGGGTGGAAAGAAACTCATTGGCAAACTTCCTTCCTTGTTAATTAAGGTGACATTAAAAGTCTCTGGTTTAGAACTCAATGGTGGCTGTCACCAAGCAGTGCAAGAGTTGAATTATAACGCGTCAAGTTTATTGATGCACTATTAGTTCTTACCAAATGTAACTTGCTTAATTTTGGTCCTACTGCTTAGTTACTAAAATTGGAGCTCAGTAACAGATATTGCTTTTTCTGCACATCACTGAATCCACACTGTATGATTTTGTGATTTTTACACATCTTAAACTCCAGATGTAACTTCAGAGTGAAATACTTCTCAGCAGGGCAATTTTTCATGCTCTCCATGTAAAATTTAAAGCTTTCAAAGTTGCCTTGCAAGTTCAGCAAAAAACTGGCATATAGGCTTGTCTACATCCCTCCTACCTAGGCTTTCATTTGAGAAGTGTCATCTGGTGAATTTCAGGTCTGAAACTTTATATAACAATAATAATAACCTCTTGACCTGGTGTTTGCATTGGTGCATCACATTTACTTTGATGGTAGGCTTGGGTTTTCAGACACTACCACAATGTAAATACATGAATATGAGAAAATGTGAAATAATGTCTGCAGAAAGGGTCTTTTCTTGTGCCCTGTGTGGAACGGTGATTCCTGTGTACGAGGTTGTCTACTCTGTAGTAGAAAATACAGGTTTTAAGGAGCGAGCCTTAAGCTTTTGCTATATTCTTTACTTTTGTAATGTAACCTTGGGATTTATGTCACTCTACTTCTAATGTCTGCTGGTTTTAAGTCATTTTTCCTAACCAAATGCACTAGAACTGGAAAGATAGAGAATTACAATGTTTTGGGTGATACTGGTAACCTACTGCTGTTTTCACTACTTGTTTGCTTCTACCGCTAACTCTGGAATTAAACGGCAATTACCATGCATATATGCTTGTTGTATTTTGACTTGCCAGTGTAGTGTTTTAGGCAGCGTTGGTCCCACACACTGACAGTCAGTTTTTTGTCCCCATACAGTAAGCTAGTTCACACTTTGTCTAATGTCATCACATAGTGGGAATTGATGTTGGTTACGGCTCTCACAGTAGGCTTTTGTTTAGCGATATCTGAAAGCTGTCTTGTTGGAACATGCTGCTTTTATCAAGACTATTGCAATGAGGCCATTATCCTCACTTATGGTGAGCATAGATATTGGTAGAAATTCTTATAATATTGCTTAGTAAGTGCCATTCTGGTAAAGAGCGGCAATGCCCGCGTGATATGGAAATAATAGCAGCGATGGCAGCCGCACAGCAGCGGGGTGTTATCTTCAATTGCACACTGGAGAAGAGGGTGGGAAGTAGCCTGGCTCAGGCAGAAGGAGGGTGGAGATCAGGCCTATCACGAGCACGAATAATGCTGGGTGTCAGTTCCGCAGAATAAAGTTTTACTTTTCATAGTAAGGCATTTATCAAGCAGCAGCAAGTGACCCCGATACAAATTGCTGTATAATAGTTCCGCACCTCATTATTATTTCGAATGCACGGTGTCTGTAGCGTCAGAATGGCTCTTACAAGTTATGTAAAACTGCAAGTCAGATAAGAGGAAGCCGAAACTTCACAACCCCAACGTAGTACTCTCTTGAAGCACAAACCTCTTCAGCCAGCAGAAAACTTACTACTCACAGCGGGGGCAGGGAAGGCTTTAAAATTATAATAGCATTTTCACTGCTGCTTTGTTTGACTGGTGGGTATTTTGATGGTGCTGGTATTCATTTTTTTTTTTTCCCCCTCAGGAACTGAGAGTCAGAAAAAGTTCCTTTTGTAAGAAGCAGTGTCCTGGAAGCATAAGCAAGTTGCTCATTTTCTTCCTCTGGTTCTTAATCATAAGAGCTGCCTTGATGATTTTTCCCACCTCAAATTAGCGGTTTATTTATAACACGCTAACGTTCTACATGCCCATCAGTATTACTGCTCTGTCGTGCTGAGCTGAGAATTGTTCTCTCGAAAATTGACACCTCAAAGACGGCATAAAGGAACAGAGATCATAGAAAAAAACCAAGTGGCTTTTGGTATGACTTGGGTTCATGCTTTGTATAAAATTGCTTCCACTTTCTTTCTTATTTCAGATTCTAGTCACGTTTTTCCTGCTTTTTAAGTTTTATTTGTTACTTAAAAAAGAAAAATGGCAGACCGTTGCACTTTGGCATCTTCAACACCCTGTTGACAATTTTCTCTGTGATCATCCTGTGCAGTTTGTCACCATCTCCTTCTGAGGCTGCAAGCAGAGGGGTGAGAAACTTCAGAGGGTATTCCCTCTTCTCAGGGCCCTCACAACCACCATTTTGCAACTGTGCATCTGCAGCACCTTTGCAGGAAGCCTCTTCCAGGCCAAAGGGTTCACAGTGATCCTTCAATAGTCCTCTGTTATGCCTGCTTTGTAGGAAGACTGGGGAGCACTCAAGGCATAGACCATGGAAATTAGGCGTCCTGTGCATGGAGGAGGAAATGACGAAGTAAAAACGTGCTCCATCAGCTGCCACGCTTGGAGCCATGTTTTTCAGAGATATTTGCAGGAAATGCAGTAAAGAAAGGTGCTAGATCACTTTGAGATCTCCAATATGGTTTGCTTGTGACCTATTCTTTGACTTGTCTAGCTTGGACAATGATATGGGGCGTTGAGACCTCATTGTGGCCTTCCAGTATTTACAAGTACTTACATGGGAGCTTACAAACAGGAGAGGGACTGAATTTTTAAATGGTCTGGTAGTGATAGGACAAGGGGGAATGACTTTAAACTATAAGAGGGGAGGTTTAGGTTAGATGTTAGCAAGAAATTCTTTACTCAGAGGGTTGTGAGGCACTCGCACAGACTGTCCAGAGAAGCTGTGGGTGCTCCATCCCTGGAGGCTCTCAAAGGCAGGTTGGATGGGGCCCTGGGCAGCCTGATATATTGGGTGGCAGCCCTGCCCATGGCAAGGGGGTTGGAACTAGATGAACTCTAAGGTCCCCTCTGCTTTATGATTCTGTTCTTTAAGGAAGCTCTTCATGCCTAGAGCACTGAAGCCCTTGCTTTTTATTATCTTAGTTACCTCATGCTTTAATTCGGTGTATATGAGAGAAGAATGCAGCAGTAGCAAGCGAGTTGCATGCAGTTGTCTAGATGTTAAGTTCGGGTACAGTTTTCTATGGACAGAAATAAGTTCAAAAGCATAAGGTGATAAAACTATAAAGCCTTTTTTTTTTTCTTTATTTTTATTTTTAAATTCCTAGGCAGAAACCCTCTGTGCTGTGAAGGGGAATGTATCAACAGGGATTCCACAGACAGACATATTAAAAAAAAAAAAAAAAAAAAAAAAAGTGAAGAAAAGAAAAGGAGGCTTGTAGGCAGGCACATTTATTCAGAGAAAGCCATATGTTCAGGACACTATCCTGAGTGTGGTTTATTTGCTTCAGAATTACGAAAGAGGCTTGCTAGGGAAAGTAAGATGCTTTCAATTCTTCCACCTCTTAAATAATTTCATAAGAGCGATGACCATCTCCTTCCTTTTTGCCTCTCTCTCAGTCTTGGAGAATAATCAATTTAGCAGTAAGTCAAAGCAAGCAAAAATGTGATTGTTGTCATCTGCAGAGCAGAGACTAAGACATACTCTTTCTTTAAGGCCCAAATCAGGTGTTTCTGCCCGAAAATCAATTGGGAGTTACTGAATCATTCGTTGTTTAGTAAGGAGGGATTAGAATTTCAGCCTTTTCTTCACCCTTCAGATTTATCTAGTTTTTGTTTTCTCAACAGTCTTTTAGCTCTTTTGATGGTCTCAGTGACATTTTGAACACGTTTCCCTGCTTCCCCTAATGGGAGAAGCAGCACCAATTGTACCAGGCAAGTGTTATCTCTGTTGCTAGCACTTCATTTGAAGTGGAGAAATGTGTCTTTCCCAGCCATTTTAAGAGCTCAGTTGTCTCAGCGTGTGAAAAGCAGCCCCCAAACTCATCGACTAGGAATTGAGAAGAAAGGAATGTCCTTGAGAAATCGCAGGGAGAAAACTCCAGGCACTTGTGAGATGTTATACTATATCTACTATACTATATCTAGCTAAAAATATCAGATGCTTGAGTCGGCTTAGTGAACTCTTCAGTGGTAATGCCCGGCTGGAATGGAAGAAGTGAACAGATCTCGAATAGTTTTAAACTTTTTGAACTTCGCATAAAAGTGCAATAAACATGAATTGTGACATAAGAATCAAAGTAAATCTTTTTGCCCGTTGAAGTCTGTGCTCTCTTACGGGTTACATGGTCATGATGTGCCAGGCAAGATAGAGGCGGCCTGAATGCCCATTGGAAGACTTTTTTTCCCTCCTGAAAAGCTGTTATGAGATACTTTGTCCTGATTCAGCCTCCAAATCCTCTGATTAATGTTGCACAAATAGTACAAAGTGTATCACTCTACTCTAAAGTAAGGCTAAACACCTCCAAGTACTTTCACCCCTCTCCCTGCATGACAAAGATGCTACTTTTTGTCGTCTTTATGATTCTCACTCTCATTTGAGTATCCCTCCATGGCTGCATGTGGCTGCAGGACATGAGCCCCAGTGCAGACCAGTTGCAGTGAGTTGGAATCTGGGATGAAGAGTGAATGGATGAAGAGTGAAACTACACAGTCTGCTCTTTGAGTAGAAATATGGAGTATAATTTAGTGGATGTATTAGACTGAGCCGAAGGAGTAGTGCTGGATAGGACTGATGCAGCACCACTCTTACATGGGGGATATCTTTGTGCATGTGTCACTGGATCTCCCTGTTAGCGCATGTGCACACCACTCAATGTAGGACTGGAGGTTTTTTTTCGTAGTAATATCAGTCAAGACCTTGAATAGCCACTTCCTTCTTGTGCATAATTGCGTAGAGTGGAGAAACTTCAGCCTTCGTTTAGTTGGCTCTTGCTGTTAGAGGCAAAGCTGAAACTGAATTTCTTGAGTCTACTTAGACTGCCATCGTATGTCTGTGGTATCCTGAGCTGATTTTTCTCTGCAGAAAAATAGTCCAAAAATCAGGATGCCTTGCTGTCCATTTTGGAATGAGCAGATCCCTTGGCAAAGATAAACATTAAGTGCTTTTCTTCTCATGAAAACCTGTATTTACCAGCATACGCTTGGAGCGTCTTTAAGTTTGCGGAATTTGTCTTCTTGAGACACACTTACTGAGAGCCTCTGAGCCATTGGATCAGCAGGCTGAACCTAGCATCCTAGCTGCACCAACACTGGGCTGTCAAACTTGGTGATGTCTTTTTCAAGTTGCAAAAGAGCTAGTGAAGCCTTTTGATTGCACTGGAAAAACAAAAGCCAGGGCATAAGCCCCAGAACTGTAGATGCATGTGACCACTGACTGGGTGTCCTCAGGAGCACTGGAAGGAGGTGTGTGCTGGGGATCCGAAGGTGCTGGTGTTGTCTCACCTGTTTCACCAGCTGCTTGCCTCTCCCCTGGCAGGGTGAGTTCATTTCAGTCCTTTCATGGGGCATTTTCATTCAGACTAGTAAGTTCAACAGATCTACAGCTTGGCATTAAGATCTTTTTCCTTTAGTAATTTGGGTCGGCGAGGTGATTCTGGTTAAAAACAAACAAAAAACCACCTTCTATAGCTGTAGTATGGAATTTATTTACACGTGAACATGAACCAGTATGCATTTCCAGAGCTGTGATACAGCTGAACCGCAATGGAAATCTGGAACCTTAGTGACACTGCTTATAGGAAGTTTGGCTCCCTGCATTTAACCACAAATGTGGTCACTCTCAGGAGAGGCAGTAACAGAGAGGAAGAAAGGTGGTAGCGTTTGATTACCCTTATTCTCCTTGTTTTCTGTTGTGTATTTGATGGATGAAACTCTAGCTGTGTGAACAGTGGTAATATTGCTGACCAATCGTTCCTGTTTCTTCACTGTTGCACTTTGAATTTGGGGTAGAAATAGCAAGGCTTGTTTTCAGCGTGCTAAATTCAATAGTCAGGTGCTGTGATTAAGCAGTTGTGCTGCTTGTTGAACTGTTCGGTGTTACTGAAGAAAATAACACACAGGCAAGGATTAATTACCACTCCAAGGTCCTTCGGTCAATCACTAGTTTCGTGCTCAGACTGCGATGCAAAGGCATTGTTGTGACAGGGATCTGCAGCTGTGAGTGAGTGACAGAGGTCTTGGTGATGTTCTTCACCAGCTCACTCCAGACCAACGTGTTCTAGAAAGTGAAATATAATACTCAGATAGTCAGGCTAAAATGAATTGCTTGCCGGGCTGGGAAGGAAGGAAAAAAGTGAACAGAGGATTGGGTCAGTGCCCCTGGGAATGCTTCCCGTGAGGGAAAGGATTTCCTGGAGTGATCCTGGGAGATGATCCAGGCTGGCAAGGAGCAGGCCGCTCAGCTGCACCCTCTGTCGCAAGCGCTGTGCCGTGTCCTCGGCCATAGGAAGCCACGCGTGCTTTGCTTCTGCAGCAGATCAGGAGCCTCGCTGCGTGTGCATGTCCTCAGCATCTCCTGGAAGCGGTGGAGTGCATAACAAGAAGCCAACAGATGGCTCTGCAAAGGAATAGGCAGCTTTTGTGCCGTTACTTACTGCTTAGGTTACCGAGTGCCTGCAGCTGCTGGCGCTTCGCCAGCAGTGCCCAAGGACTGACGCTCCCTCCCCATCTCCAGCTTTCAGCTCGTAAAGGCTTGGGGGCTGCTTAGGAGCTTTGTGAGCATGTGGAGAGAACCTTGCTGCAGTCTTCTCAGTTCATAGGGAAAGCCAATAGTTGCTTAAAATGATAATCAGTGTTTCCTTGTCTCTGTGTTTGCACCGTATCTTGTACCCTTGGCCTCCAGTCGGTGACTCCCAGGCTACATTTATTTTAATTACAGTCTGATGACTGGCATTGAAATAAGTGCAGTTATATGTGTAATTGCTGCCTAGGAGTTGTGTATATAGGGTGAACTTGTAATACTGGAGCCCTTTTCTGAAGTCATTGCTATCAGGTAATTTCTTCTCCCAAGGAAGAGCTGGCTGTGCTGCTTTTACAGGTCCTGTCACTCTATGCAGGACTCTCACAAGACAGATTTTTAGCAGAGGAAAGTTAAGGTATTGTGGTTTTGAATGAGAGGTCGCGGAATCACTGGAGGTATCAATTAGTATGGTTTTAACTGCCCACCGCTGCAGCTGAGGGGCTTACCTCACGTGGATTATAAGTGTGGGAAGGCTCTTGGAGGTTCTGGTCGGATTAGTTGTAGGGAATACCAGTTGTATGGGGCGTTCATCGAGGAAGGTTGAGTTTTGTGGCTGCACTTACAGCACAGTCTCCATTTTCCTATCAAATGGAACAGTGCAGCTGGCCTGCGTGGAGCTGAGTGTACCCATAGCATGGCTGATTCCAACCTGTTGCAGAGTTCAGCAACCAAAATGCTGTGTAGAACTTCATCTTCATCTTAATATTACAAGGAGGTGTGTTGTTGTGTTTGGTATTTGGAAGGAAGTCTCCATGTTTGAAGACAGCTAGTGCAATGTTAATGAACTAACCAACCCTAGAGACAGCCTGAAACTGTAGGGCTGCAAGGCAGGAGTTATCCCTTTAATCTGTTATCTAATTTCAAACGTAACTATTTTGTTATTGATTACTTCAACGAAAACATTCAAATGCATTTATCTCACAATCCTTCTGCACATTGCTCACTCCTGGGAGCCTCTGCTCTCTCCAGAGCAGCTGCCAAAATTTCCATCTTTCTCCAAATACTTTCTTCAGCACCGTTGTGTGTTTAAACATTTGCAGGATAGTAAAATGTGAAAGCTATGTAGCAATCTTATTTATTTTTGAATTCTTTTTTTTTCTTACACAGGGAACACTGTAACTCTGCCATATATATTTTTTTAATGTTTGATTCAAATAAATGTAAAATATATTTACCTGAAGCGGACACAAAATTTCCAGTTTGCCGTGGAAAGCATAGGGCCATGCTGCAGAATTTGTTCCAAGCGAGCACAGAACTTGTGAGGGCTTGCCAGTGTGAAGTATAAGGAGGGAAGTCATGAGTAAGAAGAGACTCGCTGCTATTGCCAACAGGCTCTTTTTGAAAGAGTAGAAGTTATGGATGTCAGACAATATTGTTTTTTATTGTTTTATGCTTCTGAGATAGACTGATGACTGACAAAGGGGGATTCTTCCAGGACCGTCTTCACAGTTCTTTTGTTTCACCTTGGATGAGAACTTGCAGCCTCAGATAGTGAATTGTTCTATTCACTATTCACAGTTTTCTTGAGTGATCTTAGTTTTACAGTTTGATATCATTTTTATTTACAGTTGGGATGATAACTAATGTAGAAAACAAGAAGTTTGCTGATGGGAGCTTCCAGTGTCTGTTCTGAATTGTCTTACTCTTCCTCCTACAGCTTAGAGAGTAAGTCCTTCCTATCCATGTACTATTGAGAAAAACCATCATACACTGGCTATTTTTGAACCTGTTCCTTTCCATAATTATATGTAACTTCTATAAATCTGTCTGGATGGAAAGATCCCGTAAACTTTGGGAGGGCTCATTTAATCTAAATTTAAGGATGTCTAGTGTCCAGTTGTGAAACTTGCTATTTAAGCTTGCTCTACCTACAGCTGCTCTAAGAGGAGAAGGATGAAATGGAGAGACTGAAAAGTATATGTGCGAGAAGGGAATGATGGCTCATAAATGAAACTGCATTCGAAAATGAAAAGGATCAAGGTATACTGATCAAAAGGAAGAAAATTCTTGTGAAGGAACAGTTAAACCAGGTGGTCATTTACCTTCTGAGTCAATTAAGGTACATTTGTGGAAGAACCAATGAGCCTGAATTGAACAGATAATTTTAAAGTAGGAAATCTATTTAAGGAAAGGAATTCTTTTTAGTGCAGTCTTTAATAAGTGATATTTATGCGTTAGATTCCACTGGAAGACTTTGTAGGCTTTTGGAAAATCCCAGTTAGCTGTCCACTGCCTATGGAATAGTTTTAATAACTGCATGGGTATACAACAAAGCAGGCAGTAGAAAAGGAGGGAGGGGGAAGGCAGCAGCACAAGCTGAGTGGGATTTCTCTGAACTTTATTCTGGAATCAAATGTTATGAATAAATGCCTGTGCTTCTGCTTTCATCCCGAGCATTGTCTCTTTCACCTCCCTGCTCATGTTATACAGTTTCAGATTTGTTATTACATCCCCGAAATTTGGGATATCCAGCCTTGAAATAAACCTTTCTTTAGGGTTTAAGTAGTATGCAATTAGAAGACTGGAATTCTTCTGTAAACGGAACTGCAAAAGGTGCTTGTTCTGTTTCTTAAAATATTTACCAGCAGTACCTGATAGCCAACTCTTTCTACCTTCACCCTACTTCTTTTCCTAGTTTTCTTAATCACCAACCAAAAGTTAAAAGCTAACAAAGATGTAGCTGCCTGCCGTGTAAATGAGATTGTTGTAAAGGATTTGTGATTTCTGTAAAATATTTTGATTTAAAAATATAGCACTGTCATTATGGCATTAGATTAAAAATTGGCTAGGTGACAGTTTAGGAAATGGGACCTTCTGGCAGGTTCCAGTGTGTATTTGCATTAATGCCAATACTGTGGTAAGCTTTTATCTTTGTCCCAGAAGTAAACAAGAAAACTGTTAGTGATAGTAATTGCTAGCAGAATAGTAAACAATAATGGAATTCTCACAACTTGCTCTGTAGGCACATTCAAACACACTGTGTCTTTAATACAGCCAAAGGCAAAGTTGTAAGCCAGCGAACAGGGAATGCAAGCTATGCTTTATGAAAGAGTGCCTGTATCCTGGAAGGCAGCACTTCTGAAAAGTCTGGAGTTGACAAGCAGTCATGCATGAGTTTCCAGTGCAATGGTGAGGAGTGATGGCACATCCTGGGATATACGTAAAAGGAATGGAAAAGGGGATACTTTGCCTTAGTAAACAGTATAGCCCATACTAGAGTAACATCACAATTCAGTGCTAGTACCTGTAAAGAGAAATGTTGAGAATAGAAGATGATGCTAAACAGGGTTGCAGAAGTTATTTGGGTTCTGAAGGAAATGCCTCACTGTGCAACTTGCATAGGGATAATTTGAATGATTGGCAAGATACAAAATTATGAGGAGTGGTTGATAAACCCGATGGTTGTGCTGCGTTTCAGAAGGACCTTGGTGGGTTGAGAAAGTAGCTGGCACACACCTGAGAAATTCAGCTAAGGAAAGTATAAAGTCCAGTTTCTGGGGAGGAACAGCCCCAGGCAGTAGGGCCTGTTGAAAAACAGCTCAGCAGAAAAAGCCCTGGGGCCATGGTGGATACCAAGATTACCAAGAGCCAGCAATGGCAAAGAAAACCAGCAACCTGTCAGGCTGCATTAGACATTGCATCACCAATGGGCTATGGAAAGTGATGCTTTCTTTCTGCTCATTGCAGGTCAGATGTATCTGGAGTGCTGGGTCCAGTTTGGGCTCCTTAGTACAAGGGAGACATGGATGTACTGGAGTGGGTCCATGAAAGGGGTTACAGAGATGATTAGGGCCTTGAAGTATCTGACGTACGAGAACAGAGTGAGAGAGCTGGGACTGCTTAGTGTGAATAAGACAAGGCTCAGGGAGATCTTATCACTGCATGTAAACATCCGATAGGAGGGAAGAAGATGGAGCCAGCCTCTTCATGGTGATGTTCAGTGAGAGAACAAGAGCCAATGGGTGCAAATTGAAATACAATAAATACCATTTAAATATTTGAAAATGCTTCTTTTCACAGTGAAAACAATCAAATTTTGGAATGGGCCTCTCCAAAATGTGGTGGAGTCTCCATCCTTTGAGATGCTCAAAATCCAACTGGACTCAGCCTGACTAACCTGCTCAAGTTGCCTCTGCTTTAAGTGTCAGGTGAACTAGATGGGCTTGAAAGATCCTTTCCCATCTCAGCCATTCTTCGTAGTGACTTTTAGTATTGTTGAATATGAGCACTTCAAGTACTTACTCTTGAAACTGAAACAATGCAAACTTGAAGTGGAAATTTAAACTTTTTTTCAAGTGAGAGAAAGATAATATTGATTTGCTACCTACAAGCAGAATGAATGTTTTGCTAAGAGTTGCGCTTCATCATTTCAGTGCTGACTTGAGGTCAGCAAGTCCCCATGTCTGCTCTTTGGTGAGAGCAACTGTGTTCATGGCCCTTTCTGACAGATAGTTGCTCATTTGACTTTCCTATAACAGATTCTGAAATTGCCTGGCAATCTCTTCCTCTCCTTGGCTTAAAGGTGGTTTCATGTTACTAACTGCATAGCAACTAGGGGAAGTGTAGTGGTTTGTGATGTGTAGAAGGTCATGTTAGGAAGTATCTTTGATCAAAGAACGTGTTAGAGAGAAAATGCAATTTATGTATTTATTATTTTCATTTTAAAATTTCAGACTTCAAGGTAGTAGTCATTTTTTTCATGATAAGTCCTCTCAAGGTAATTAGTTTAGAGAATACTTAGTAAAGATGATAAAGTAACTGAAGTGGATAGATCGTGTCTTCCGGTTCAATTTTTTGCATGTCCTTGCTTGAGTCTATGGCCTGAAATGTTCTGCTTCACCAGAGCTGAAAGGGATTATTTTTTGAAATACACATTGTAATATGCAAAAGAAAGCAGCGTTCACTTATTTTCCCCAATAAATGTATTCCCTGTAATAGTACATCTGTGCTGAGTATTGTCTTGCAAATTAGGCTATCACTTCAGCTTTTTAGCTTGCTCTGTCCATGGCATGAGAGAATTTACTCAGATGTGAAAAAGAAAATCATGTAGTCTCTCAACACTCATTCATTTTTTCTCATGAAGATTTTGTTGTCTTTTCTTTTTCTTTCTTTCTTCTTTTTTTTTTTTTTTCTCTCTCTCTCTCTCTACCACTGGGGATAAGTATATCTCACCATTTGACCAAAATAATTCATCGTTATTTTGCCAGCACTCTTGAATTCTTTTGCTCCCTACTGCTGAGGTAGGATGTGGTTTATCTGTTCTTTGTGACATTACACAGAGTTTAAAACATTAAAAACTCTGCTATCTTTGTGCCATGAAAGCTGTCTACTGCCAAACTGGCTGGTGAAGTAAGGGTATATACAACAGCTGCCTATTTTGGCATGGTGGTAGTAGGGCTTAAACTTTACCACCCAGGCTGGGTGGAAATCAGTTAAGTGTGTGGGCAGAAAAACACGCTGGAAAGAAATTTGGTGGCATTGCTGGCTCCTGATCTAAGACAAAGGTTGTTGGCCACGAGTAGGATCTACAGGTTCCTACTCTCTGTGGTTCTCTTCTCTCTTTGTGTGCTATGCTTCTGTGACTTTCTGCTGATTTGGACCCTCCTTTGTGACTGCTTCTAGGAATAGTTTCTTTTGGATATGTAAACTGTGTTTCCTGTTTCATGGGCACTTGTTATTTATTTTTGTTACTCTGAGGTTTGGTATGTGGAAGAGTTTGTTGTGTTAACTTCTTCAAGGTTACTTAAGGATTTTTTTTTTTTGGTGTGTGATACCAGTCACTTCATTTCCAAAATTGCACTTAATTGACTATTTGAGAGTGGTTTATCAATCTCTGTTGCCTCTTGAAACTTTTTGTCAACTTTCCCAGTGTCCTTTGGAATCTCTCTCTCTATATTTTTATCACCCCTAAATGGACTCAAAGTACGTTTATTACTTTTGAGTATAGCTGCATGTTTTTATGCTTGTATGGAGCTAGATTAAGGAAGTACTTCTAAACAAAAGGTTTTACTACTTTAGATCTGACTTCACATAAGTAATTAGAATAATTGAACAAGTAGTTAAATGTAAGAAATGTCATGCCTGAGGAAGTGAATTAAAAACACAGAGTCAGGGTTAGCGCTGACTTTTTTAAAGAGATGATTTTTCTCCTTTGAGGGGATGCATGAATACCCAACACTTCAGCTGATGTGCTTCTCAGTATTTAAATGTTACTGCCTTTTAGTTTGCAGATCCCTGCTATAGTTTCTGAAGTGTTTGCATGTGGATCCTCCCAGGTGTTCTTTCAGAAATGAATGACAGAACTAGTTGGCTCCCTCTAAGCCCACTGTCAGTAGTAAGTATACCAGCATAGTCCTTCTGTGCTGTGCTGATGGAACTCTAGGGTGTTTGGTATGGAGTGCAAGAAGGTTTGGTGTTTTGGGATGGGGACCTCTTGAAGCGCAGACCTGTTTGGGCAAGAAAGCTTGCACTCTGAAAACTTCATTGGTACAATTCCATAGACACAGTTCTTTCCTTTATGCATCTTGTATCCAAGGAAAACAGAGCTTGAGATGCTGTGGCTTAGGTTAGCAATTTAGTGAGCAAACCTTGTGATGCAAGCCCAGTCTTGCATCATTACAGTGCATCTACACTGAGTTTGCACTGGTGTAGCTATGCAAGGGCTCCTTCCTCTTTCCCTGAAAAGTGCGGAGCCTCTTCATTTAGTAAGTATAAAATCTCATTAATTCTGTCATCCTGGAGACTTTTGTGACTGTGTTCTACATCAGTGTTATATGAGTAAAGATTAAATATCATTTTTATCATTCTTTTACTATATACACCTAGCATTTCAGATCTTTAGTTTTCACTTCTGCATCTGATACTGTCTGGCATTCACTGGAATTTCCTCCAAGGAAGTTCATCCCAGCCTATTCTCCATTTCTCCTAATGTCCTTCCTCGCCACTCCCAGGGCTTGTTTGTTGAGTAGACAATTTGATAGTCGAGTGATAGTGTCTGAAAGTTATTATTTTCTAAGCATTTTTGCTAATTTTTGAAAGTAGAGTCGAAGCCACTCAGCGGAACTAATCCAATCGCAATCTTACTTTGAAGTTAATGACTTTTAACAGAGGAAAAAGTACTTTAAGAAGATACTTAAATACAAAAGATAAAATGCTCTATAGAACATATCTTGAGAGTGATTGCTTTGCAATTATTTTTCTTTTGGCCAATCTTAGAATGATGCAGATTTATTTCCCTTGTCCCATTTCCATGGTGGTTTCACCAGTCAGAAGGTTTAAAGTAGGGCTAAGTTCTGAAATATTGCAAGCAGCTCTTCAGCCAGCTGAGGCATTAATGTCCTCCACTGTGAATTTAAGCTATCAGTTTCTTGTTTGGTTTTATCTTTCTGTGTAATGTGGGAAGTATAAGTGTTTGTTAGTGTAGTTGTTACATAGATATGTAATTGAAAGAAATTACACCAATGCATCCCATACAGCTGGTCTTTTGTCATGTCCAGCCCGGTTGCCAATTTGAAAGTTCAGTGATGGTTCTACTTTCTTCAAAAGGTGTCTGTGGAGAAAAATTAATGATGTGATCTGCAACTGAAAACCCCTCAGTCTTGGCCAGGAGGCAGCAGTCTTGCTGAAACTGTTTCTTGGAATTGGGTGTGCACACGTGTATGGTAGTTCTGACATTGTTGTGTAGGCCTGGATTGATGTTAAAGCCTGCTAGTGGTGGAGGCCGGGCCCAGCCACCACAGCCCTAGCACTGGGAGCAACGAGGGGGATAAAATGTCTGTCTGCACATACCCACCCTGAAACCTACATCCAGGATTCCCCTGTGAAATGCTGATCTCTGTGTAAAAGTCACAGCTGCTTGTCAGTACACCTTCTGGAAGTTTTGTCTCTAGAGCTTCCACTTAACCAGGCAGGTGCAGTGGGATGAAAGAGCAGTTTTTGCATTGAGCAGTTTTCAGGATTACTCAGAGACAGGTGTGCTTCTCACCTTGGCAGTTTAAGCAGTTGAGATGAAAACTGGGTGGAGTTTCCTGAAAATAACTTTTCATATTTCAACATGAAGTGGTAACCGAAGTCTTCAAGTTTAGTACAGTGAAAAGCCATTGCTTCCAGTAAGAAGTCAGTAAGAAGTAATTGTTTCATATTTGGTGGAAAAAATTGCAATAGAGAGATTTCAGATGATTCATTTCCTATGCAGCATAGGTGTAATTCTGTTGAGGCTTGAAACATGGTCTATGCTTTGGTTTATTTCTTGCATAACCATTGTGTTGTCCTTCCTGATCTAGTGAAAAAAAAAAAAGAGTACAAAGTGCTGCACCACTGTGGGAGATGACAAACTGCATATTTTGGCAGTGGTTAACGTGCTGAGCTCAGGCCTGACAGTGCATAGGCAGATTCCATGGCATTGAAGCAGATTGAGGAAATGGAACTTCATACAACTTCTGCTGACCTTCATTGTATTGACGGTGGTGAATGTGAGATGACACCATGACTTTCTGGAAGATCAACTGCCTCAAGGTGTCAAGATGAGAATCAAGGAGTAGTAGTACTCCAAGATTACAGTTCTTCTTTGACAAAAATGCCCAAATGGCTGTAGGTCAAGGAGAAAACATCAGTTTTCATGGCTATGTTTCACTGCTTTCTTGATTTGGTGTAGGTCCTTTTGTCTAATTTATAAGTGGTAGAAAGTGTTCTTCTGTTCAGACAAGACTGAGGGGTGAGCGGTGTGAGCTGTCACATCGGGCAATGCGCGGGGTACCCCTATGCACTGTGGTACTGCAGGAGTGAGCTGTCTGCAACCGCTGAGCATATCTGAAAGCTAATGTATTCGTTTCAGTGGGTGTAAAAATGGCATTGTATGATGTTCTGCAGTAATAATAACTGGGAGGCAGTCATGATACTTGCCTATTTTTTCTTTGGCAGCAACCTCTGCATAATTCAACCTGAGAAGTGAAAGTCATTGCTGGGCTCCTCTGGCTTGCATCCTACTTTCAAATAGGGATCTTCTGCTGAAACTCAGCTGCCTACATTTGAATTTTTTTGAGCTAAATATAAGTGTTATGGTTTGGTATTTAAGTACTTAGAGTTTGTGGCTTCCTTGATACTCCTGACACTTCTCTAGGAATCATGAATATTGGAAATCATTGGAAATAGGATGGTTTGATAAAGCCTTGAAAGAAACTTCATTACTGTTACACTATCAGCCTGCAGCTCTCAGGGTGAAATGCTAGTGAGGATGGGCTGCAGATGATCAGGATGTAGTTTAATTTGATAATTATGTGAGGTACCTGTTACGGAATTATAAACCCAATTGGCACGTGCAGAGGAGACTTCCTCCTAATACTCGTCTACATTAAAAGCAAACATTAACTCAGCTTCACAGACAAATGGTTTGTTTTTGATGTAGTCTAGGAGAAAGTCCCTTCTGTATTTACCTTAATTAAAATGATAATAAGTGATACCTAATGAGCTGATAGCTTAGGAAACACAAATTGGTGTTGTGGAAGAGATTTATTTATCTTTTTCCTTTCTGCAATAGTTTTCATTTTCTAAGAAGAAATCGTGAGATTCCTGTGGTAGAGTAGGTTTTGTAGGACAATTTTTATAAACTGTACTTTCACTTGACTTAAAATATTTCTTTATATGTTACTTTAAATACCAGATATTTGCTACGCAATTAATAATCCAGGTAAATAAGTAGCAATATTGCAGACTGACATCTTGTGTAGGTTTTACAATGTATTTGATTCTAAAGGCACTATTTTTGTGCATTTTTCTCTATGCTTTTAGCTTAGTCCAGTGGATGAGCTATATATGTAAAATGTAATTTGAGGTAATTAAAGTGCCATTCCTTTTCTGTTTTGTATGGGAACACATACTTTTGACAGAGAAGAATATTCTGGGGGAGTTTTGAGAGGCTTCTCAGAACTTCCTTTTTAGAAACATACTTTAAGTTCTTTCTATGTATAAGCGCTTTAATTCCAATCTATTCCTATGTCTCCCTACTTCTTTTCATAAACCCTCTTTTTACGTCTTTATCCTCTCATGATTAACTTCTGACACAAAGGGTAGCATGGTTTAAATTATTGGTATCTGTGTGTAGACCACTGGGGTAGATATATCCTCATTGAAAATTTAAATCCATTTCCTTTCTGGGAGGTTGGATTGTGAAGTTACTTGATGGTTGCTAAGCAAAAATAGGTACAAAACAAGGAGTTGTCACTAGGAGTCTGAAGGCAGCACTCTGATAGTCTTCTTGTGTCTTATTGATGACCTGAGTGTCTCCTTGCTTCTGAGCTAGCCCCTGCTGAGGGCTCTCCTGCTTTCCTCTTTGCCCCTTTTCCTATTTTTTGTCTTTCCTGGTGTTAAGGTGTGCTGTTTGCTGGATCCCACCTTGGCCCTCACATATCAGAGATGGTGCGATCGAACATCTTCAAAAAGAACGGGCTACATCTCCACAGTCAGTGGAGAAGAAGTTTTCTTGGCTTATGAATAGCTCTGTGAATTCACCCAGAAGTGTCTTCTTCCTTTGATTCTTCTGCTGTATTCCTTCACCATCAAGCTCTGGCTTCATTTATGCTTTCAGGATGCTTGCTTTCTTCTCTGCAGCTCTTGACCTCCGGAACAACTTTCTAGAATTCATGCCTCAGAACTTCTGCTTCTAAATTGTGTTTTAAAGTGATTGCTTTATTTTGAAAATGTAAAGAAATGCCTATCAAAGCTGAATGTGGACTTTTAAAGCATTTGTATGATGGCTTTCTTGCTGCAGCCAACATTTATCTGTGCTGTCTGGGCAGGCTTGGATCCCCTCCCCAGCAATATCTGCGTTGTGGCGGCATACAGAAAAGCTGCCATTTTATCTGCTCCTGGCGATTGTAATATCTTCTAGAGCCAATGTGAGGCTTAGTCATCTGCTCTTACTTAACCTGCTCAGCTTGGTCCTTTTACTGCAAGTCACCAGCAGTGGCTCAGCTGAGTGCTCAAACACATTTCTCTGACTTGCTTCCAAGCTCACCAGCAGCTATCGCTTATGTGCAGATCTCCTTCCTCGCCATGCTTGGTCATTCTCAATCTTCCTGTTTTCTCTGCCCAGACAACCTCAAACTAGCAATGCTTTGTGACTTCTCAGCCCAGTTTTGTGGAGTGAGTTATTTTATTTTCTACTTCCATCTCAGCAGACTTTGTCCCATCCTAAGTTTGTTCTCATTCAGAGTTCAACTTTTGTCCGTTTTGATATAAATGAGACAGCTGCTGCTCTATTCTGTTTTGATGGCCTGCTAGGGAAATGAGCACGGGCATGAGATGTGTCCTGCTCTGGACGGGACTTCCTGGGAGATCACACAGGAGCTGTGGTGCTCACAGCTAAAATGTAATTTGGCTATGCATGTTTATTTTGAAAATATATCCATGGCTCTTTTCCAAGTGTTTGTAAATTTGGGATTTTGAGGGAACAGAAAGTATGCCTGTCTGATATCATCCTTCTATCACGTTTTGCATGTCCGCTCAAGTGCGTAAAGGGTGCAGGAGTATTTCAGACCATAGCTTTTCTTAGGCCTGTCTCCTGCAGGCTGTGCAACTGCTTTGCATCCAGTAAAGAAGCTGAGGGAGACATGAAGCGGGAAAAATTTCAACACACATAGTTTGGCATGGTTTTGCTCTGTGGTTTTGTCATTGGAAAGAATTAGAAGATGTTTTTGCGCTTCTTCCCTCAAACCCTCTCAAAGCAAAAAAGCTTTGGTTTCACACAGCTCAGCCGTCAAAAGCTGATGCTGGCTATAACCCACTGCTGCACTTCCTTCTCTGCAGTCTTCGCAAAACCCCATGCTGGCTGTTGCCTAACACTGAGCACTTTGTTGTGCTCATGCAGTGTAACACTTCGGCTTTTTTTTTTTCTTTCTTTTTTTTTTAATTGCTACTGTGTAACATGAAAGTGGAGCCACGCAAATGCCAACGGGGATAAGAGGTGCCCACTGCTCCCGCTCAGCCGCCCTCAGTGCTGGGCTGGGTCTTCTGCAAGTGTACCTGCCTCCAACCTGTTCCTACAAGTTAATCTCTCAGACTGTCTCAGCCTATAAAGTGAGTTGCATCAGGTTCTGCCCACTTGAAAACACTCGACTTATCCCAGTAATTTCTCAACTATTTTCCTAAAAAGCCAAATGTTCCTTTGAAGATATTCTTGTGATTTTTTTGCCTCTGGGATTAACTATGGAAGGTATCTGTTTGTTATTTAGTTTGTTTGTTTTTGTATTCAGTGATGATTGAAGCTAAAAAGGCATAACTATGCCAGACTTGATGTGCCACCTGCTCCTAGTGATCTGCACTGAGTGGTGGATCCCTGGTTGTATCTACATCAGCACTTGCTTGTAGCATTGGAAGAAGCGGCAGAGTCAGATCAGCTGATGCCAGACATTTTATGTCTCCACTTTGGAGTTAGATAACTCTTCCCCTGGTTCAGGGTGGTAGCCTGCTTTCCTGTTACTTTTGCATCTCTTACTGCATGTATCAATTCCTAGCTTCACCTGGCTCACTGCCTCACCTGCTTTATGACCATTATACATCCCTCGTGAGGAGTCAGACTACCATTTATTTAATTCAGGTTTCATGTCACTGAAAGGTTCTTGGTGTCTGTCTTTCTCTGTCACCGGGGTGCTTTGTGCTGGGGTCCTTTGGCCTGGTGCTTATGATTAGATCCTGCGTGCTGTACTGGAAGATTCTGTGTGCTATGACTGATGAACCAATGCAAGTAAGTGCAAATAATACCAATTTGTGCAAATAATGGATATAGTGCTCTAGCAGAAATAAGTAAGTTACACCAACTCCCTTCTAGTACTTGAAAGGAGTGTATAAACAGGAGAGGGAGTGACTGTTTACGAGGGTGGACAGTGATAGGACAAGGGGGAATGGTATTAAACTGATACAGGGGACGTTTAGGTTGGATATTAGGTGGAAGTTTTTCACGCAGAGGGTGGTGACACAGTGGAACAGGTTGTGCAGAGAGACTTTGGATGCCCCATCCTTGGAGGCATTCAAGGCCAGGCTGGATGTGGCTCTGGGCAGCATGGTCTGGTGGTTGGCGACCCTGCACATATCAGGGGGGTTGAAACTCGTTGATCATTGTAGTCTTTTTCAATACAGGCCATTCTGTGATTCTATGAAATTGGAATTTTTAAAATGGTTATGATTCTACCACTTGCTGTTGATGTTTCTCAGGGGAAGTCTTGTATCCAAAAGCGCTATGAATAATTTTGGAGGTGGGAAAGAAAATATGAATTACACAGAAACTCCAGAGCAAGGAAAAGGCACTAGAAAGTCTTTGGTCTGTAACTTGGGGAAGAAGAAAGTGACACGCAGTACCACTTCAGTCCTGGGTCTTATCAATTATGAAGTTTGTAAAACAGGAAGGGGAAGAAAGTGCTTGCTGAGTGAGACGTAACATCTGGCCAGAAATTAAACATTTCACAATATTTCTGAAAATTGCTTCTTGTTAATTTCACTAAGCTATTTTAAACGCTTCTAAAATATTTTGCTCTGTATCTCTCTATACAGTGAGACTAACAATATCATGTTGCTTGCAATACCCCTAGATATACCCAACTGGGCTTGTGCTGCTGTGCCCAGCCAAAGGATGCTGTTTATATTCTCTAACCACCAAATCCACTTGTTTGAAGTTCACAGGAGAAAGTTGCAAGTGTTTAACCACAAAAGCAAGGGCAAAATTCTGTCATTCATGTGTTATAAGACAAGTTCGGACAAAGAGTTTTGATATTTAGTCCAAACTTGAGGGTTTTTTTTTTTTTTTCTTTCTAATGAATAGAGTTGCTGCATACTTCTGGATTTGTAGTCTTTAGCATTTTCCCTCCTTCTCACACCTGGTTTTGAGATTCTCTTTTATCTTTAATTGTATCCCTTTGGCCCAGTATTCCCACACCCTGGATTGTTCCCTTTTCACCCCTCCTTTCTTTATTCTCTTAGAGTTTGCTGGCTGGAAAACCACTTAGTTGAAAAAAATATAATAGCGAAATGTATTTTTCCCTGTGGAATAGCTGTAATCTTAATTTAATCCCATTGCATTGTCTAAAATATTAGCTGAATGCTTTTGTTAACAGTTCACAGAAGCACAGAATGGCAAGGATTGGAAGGGAACCTTGAGATCATCCAGTCCAACCCCTGGCTGACCATTTCAAAAAAGTCCTTGTATTATAGAGCTGATGTCTCAGATATGAGCAGAGAGATCTCACACCTTTGGAAGGTGGCTGCTGATGGGCCACCTGAGGGTGGGAACATGGTGCCTCTGTTGGCTAGATGGATGTAGGTAGTTCAGTTTTGCTCTGTCATCAGTGACTTAGTGCTGCACCCCTCCCCGCAAAGTAGAAAAGAATGGCTTTAGTACTCATGCTGTTAGTCTGTAGGTTTATATGCTTCTTGTGCTTTAACTCACCTTATAACAAGTTTGAGGTTTTCAAACACCATCCAGTAAAAGGATGTCAGCTATCCAAGACCAAATACATATAAATTAATTTATTTGGAGCCTTCTGTAGGTCACAAACCAAAGTAAAATGCATAAACTACATGGCCAGTACAGAAACATCTGTCTTATAACTCCATAGCAGAATGTGTTATTTTATTTTTGTTAGCTGAGGAGCAGAGTATGATGTTACTCTTAGCAGCAAGTCTAAAGAATGAGCAAATCTTAAGAATGAGCAAAGTCTAAAGAATTTTTCAAACTGATTGAATAAGCAATGTTCTTCATGGAGAGTTATTTGGGTAAACTTCAGTAGGTATAAAACTTCTTTTTCCTCTTTTCTATCTACTCAGGCAATGTTCTTTCTATTCTTAGGCTATCAAATGACCCTATATCAAATTTCAGTAACTTGAGCAGTATGGAAGAGTTAAGAATTGTTTCAAAGACAGTAGATTGTGTTTCTGTCTAGGAAGAAAATTCGTATCAATGGCAGTTTTTGTTGTTATCTGTGTGTTACATAGTTTAGTTTAATTTTTTTTCTTTAATTCAAATGCTGTACACAGTTTTCCTTTGAGATGAATGGAATGTTCAGCTGATCTTCAGGCATCATCTTTCTGATACTACTCCACCCCTTTTGTGTACTCTTTTGTGTATGTAGCTTTAATGCAAATGTGAAATCATTGAAAGCACAGCCACTATGATAAAGAGAAAAAATGCTGACAAGCAGAAGAGAACAACTATCTACTTCTTCTCTTGATACGTTGTGTAGTATTTGTTGATGGGAAGTTGATAACACTGGAACTTTCTGGTCCTCTCAAAGCCATTCTTTCAAATGGCAAAGGAAGAATTTAACTTGCACTACTGCTATCTGTGGTCAAACTTACATGGATATGATATGGATATTATACAGCTCTGATCCTTTTCAATAGAAATGTAGCTCTGTGGGTGTATGTATTTGTGTACTCGAGAGATTGGCTTTAGCTTTCTTAACTGAAATGTTTTCAACTTGGGTGAAGGTTTCATGAATGTTTTCAAATTTAAAGATCTGCTGAATTTTTTAAACAAAACCATTGATTTCTCATTTGACAGTGAAATATTTAGCACACCTTGGGATTACAGTAAATAGGCACGTCCTCATGATGAATGTGGGGTAAAAGCCTATGCCTACAGGTGCTGTGAAAAGTTCACTGCTGTCTACCTTTCCCATTGTGCCAATATTCTGTTTGATGAAATGAAGTGCTCTTATTTACACTTCTTGGTTTGTTTGTTTGCTTAAACAGGCAAAACGAAGGCTGGAGCTGGGAGAAAGTGGCCACCAGTATCTTGCTGAAGGACTGAAGACTCCAAAGGGGAAAGGAAGAGCTGCAACAAGAAGTCCAGATAGTCCAAAAAGTAAGGGAATTTGTAATGTGCTATGTGACACATTTTTTTATTTTACTAGCTTGAGATCGGATTGGACTATTAAAACATGCTGCATTACCAAGTTAATGATAGAATCATAGAATATCCCATGAGGAAGGGAGCTCCCAGAATCACTGTGTCCAACTCCTGGCTCCAAGTGGGACCATCCAAAATTCAAACTCTCTGAGAGTATTGTCCAAATGTTTCTTGAGCTTCTATGGCTTGGGGCCATGAGCCTGGGGAGCCTGTTCCAGGGACTAACCACCATGTCGGTGAGGAATCTTTTCCTAATCCCCCCACCTGACCCTCCCCTGACACAGCCCTATGCTGTTCCCTTGGGTCCTGTCCCTGCCACCTGAGAGCAGAGCTCAGCGCTGACCCTCCTCTACTGGTGAGGAGCTGCAGACCACCATGAGGCCTCGCCTCAGCTTCTTCTGCTCTGGGCTGAACTAACCAAGGGACCTCAGCTGCTCCTCTTATGTCTTACCCTCCAGACCCATCACCATCTTTGTAGCCCTCCTTTGGATGCTCTCTAGGAGCTTTATGTCCCTCTTACCTTGTGGCACCCACAACTGCATAAAGCGCTTGAGATGAGGCTATGTTTCAATGGTGTGATGCACTGAATGCTTTTTGTGTAGTTTGAATTGCCTTCTGTCCCTGCAATATGACTAGATTATTGCTGTCACTGTTGAGGTGCTGCAAATACGGATTTTTTTACATTGCTACTGCCTCAGGAAGTAGGCTTTCTGCAGCAGGAGCTGGAGAATGTAGATTTGCCGCTTTGTTTTGAGGATTTCAGGAGGAGAACTGCCTGAGCGCTTGCAAAGGGAGGACTATATAGTAGAAGAACTGGGGAAAGGCAGAGATTGGGGCAGCAGGGGTGGTGTTTGAAGGGAAAAACATAGGATGAGGTAGCTACTTGCCCTTTCTTCCTACATGAATGTCTTTATTGGGACAGAGAGGAAATGTGAAATTAACTGAAAATATGGGCTATAAGTGGAGAATTTAAACAACAGTTGTTTTAATTAAACCAAACTTCATTAAGCTACATGGAGTCTGTTTTTTAAATTCAAGTGCATTCTCACTCAAGCTCGATGCCATTCAGAGCATAGGATTCTGCTGCACTGTGAATAAGTCTTTACAGAGAACTTCCTTGCTGGAACAACTTCCATTTGAGGTGGCCTGTTGCTCTTCTCATGCTGATCCTCTTATTTTTTCCCAAACCCCAAATATAAATAACAAATAAACAAAAATAACAATAATCCCCTCATTTGGCTCTAAATATACAGGGTCACCTAACTGAAATGACTTTTCCTGTTTTTCAGTGCAGACAAGCCCTGACTACCAAAGAATGAGATATAGCAGGTTTTCTTTGAGAGCCGACAATCAATTGGTTCTCACTGAAAAGCTATCGTGTTCTTTACAATGATAAAGTTTTGGTTTTAGGTAGGATGTCAGTTTAGACTGACTTTTACAAGTAAGCCGGGGACCTGAACCTTGAAAACATGGAAGTGGCCCCCAGATCTGCCAAAGATCCATCCTATGCAATACTTCACCTAACTGAATGCAAATGAAAGGTTTAAGAAGTACAGTGACTGTTTTGATAACAGTGGTGATCTTCCCATGGGGAAGCTTTCAGTCCAGCAGACGGTTGTCTTATTTCCCCTTGACAGAAAAACCTTGAATGTTTAGAATTCATTTTTTTTCTGATCTATATATTTTAACTCTTTAAAGCTCACCTATTAAACACATTGATGTCACATTTGCATGTGAAAATAGAGAATCGTAAGATTCAAACTGTTTTCTGACTTCTTACTTAATAGAAGTGGATACTGTTGCCTAGTTTGAACTTTGTTTGGTTATGGAGGAGTGATTATAAATTGCATCTCATGTCAACCTCATGTAATTCACTTGAGCTTTTTGTAAATCATGAAGACTGGCACGGATGGAATGTGTCATTTTGTTCTCCCACTGAAGTACACCTAAGTCTTGTTCAATTGCATGAGAAGCACTTATCTTACAAGAGGGAAAAATCAAACCCTGATGGAAGCTGGCTATCAGCCTGATGAAGAAGAGCGATTGGGTGTTGTTTTTCTTTTAGCATTGCTGCCAGGATAAATAGATTCTAAAAATACCGTTAAGGATTCACATAGTGAAAGCCTAAGTAGAATTTTGCTATACGCAACTGTCCGACTAATGGAAATATTTGCATTTGAAAAAAATGCGTATTTGCTCGTGTACCTGGGATTTTTTGGAAAAGTACATCTTGAAGTACAAATAAATACCCAGTGCTAAGTTGCCTCTTAATGCAGAGGTTTGAGAGATTTCCTTAGTAAAAATGAAAGAAATGTCTGTAATATGTATCCTTTCACTACTGGGTGCTGCTTTCAGAACTAATATGAGAAAACTGGCTGCCCAGAGAGGTTGTGGATGCCCCGT
>PPHD01003357.1:0-31845 GCA_002909625.1 Bambusicola thoracicus | reverse complement strand
AACAAATGCAGGGTTCTGGTCAGGAGTGAGCTGGGGAAAAAATAGTATTAATAAAAAAATAAGATTTAGGAGGTTACGTGCTGAATAGAAAACTATTTCCCCTCTGTGGTGGTCCCGTGGTATGTCTGACTCTTTCCATCTGGAGGTGACCAAGGGTTCAAATCAAGGCGAGCATCCCTTTGTGCTAGCTCATGCACAAACATCAAAAGGGGATTTTTTTTTCTGGAAAAGAGAGCCTAAAGTTTATCACTTCTCTGTTCCGTATTGCAGGCCTCATCTGAGGTGTGCAGAAAGCTCACACCAGTTTAGAGATGCATGAATTCTGCTCTGTCATAACCATGTGATGCCAAAATGACCGGCCGCTGCTTCGGGTGACCGACTGCTCGTCTGATGGGTCCCAGCTCTGAAGTCCAAAATGAGATTCCTCTGCTTAAGGACTGGCTATTCAGAGATGCACGTGGAGTCCCGCAGCTGCTCCTGAAATGAGTGGGAACTGACTTGAAGCACCATTGCAACACACTGCTGGCTCTCCCAGACGCTTTTTTTTAATTGAAGACGCTCGGATGTTACAAGGTGCTTCTAACAAGGTAAGCTGGAGATGACAGCGCTTTCAAAGCACAGCAATTCCTAAGTATGACAAATACAATAGGAGTGCTAATGCTGTTTGGCAATTTCCTGAAAGGTCTGTGGAGTGGAAATTCAGTTCATTAACTGATGCTGATACCTCCAGAAGTCATTTCAAATTGTTTTTCTGAAATAAGACTTGAACCCGGGTGGCAGAGGTGAACCTGCTTTGCTGTCCTCCACCAAGAGATGTTAGAGGTTCAGAAACAATATTTATATTCCCAAATCTCTCTCTCTCTCTTTCTCTCTCTCTTTTTTAAGCTTATTAAAATTAAAAGCATGACCTGCCACATCACATTACATCAAAACATGATGTAACTTCTTCATTTAAAAAAAAAAGTTTTAATTTATGATGTTGCATTATGCCACAAAAAGCTTTTGTTTTCCCCAGAGTAACCATAAATTTTTTACAGTGACTGTTTATCCCGTATCCTTGGCAGGCTGAAACAGTGAGCGTTGGCAAAAAGCAGATATTTAACAGCTACTGACGAACAGCTTATGAATCACCAGGCTTGAATCCTGGCACACATCTCCCCATAGGTACCTTCCTGAAACCACCCATCTTCCCTTCAACTCCTTCTAACTGCAGTAAGAGTAACTGACTGATTCTGAGCCACTAAACCCGATCTACTTCATCCTTTCAGGCCTTTATGTTTTTGGAGGAAAGTACTCTTGCAGAAAAAGAGCCACTGAAATAACATTCCAGGAGCAGTGTCCAGTATGGATTTCCCAATAATTCTGAATAACCCACAAAAATATTTTTGTTATGGCACTTGGCATCTCTGTCTTTCATTTACAGATATGAAAGGGATTTGGAAAGTAGCTTTATCTGTGTAGTTGGATAGATGAGGGAACTGTGGCATGGGCAATAGAGGATGTCATCAGCTGAGCCAAGAATAAGCTGCTCCAGGTCTGCTCTGCTGGTATCTTCCAGATGATGAATTCCTGATGTTTGGCTTCTTGTTCCACATGCTCCTGCAAGGCAAGCTGGAATGTGCATGAAAGGCTGCATTTGTTGGCCTGCATCTCATATACTCTGTTTACTTGTCTGGTGCTTCTGGGGAAGATTGCTCTAGCTAATGGGAAGGAAGCTCAGTGGAACTTGGAACAAGGACTGCATGTCCGAACAAGGATTTTAGAGCCCTTGGTTTCTGAACAATTGCTTTATAGGGTGGACTGTGCGCCATAAATCTTTAGCATAGGAGCATGGTCATATTGGCTTAACTGTCTTACTAAGACTGGACTTATTTATCCTACAACTGATAAAAGTCATAATGCTGTCAGTCCCTAGTATACTAGCTGTATTCAGCTTTTACTGCTTCCCAGTTCCATGATCCATAGTGCACATGTGGGGTATAAAGCCTTTTAAAATCATAGCCCCTTAACTAAAAGCTTTTTCTGAGAGTGTGGTTTGAATTATATTGAGGACCCCAAACAGCAATTGCTCTTGGGCCACTGGCTTTGAAATAGATCTATTTTAGGTAGATATTCCTCCTTTGAAGGGGTACTTCTCTTTATGATCCTCACTACTTGTACCAAACAACCTACCATGGGAGTGACAGCTCCCTGAGTACTCCTGAAGTAAATGCTCAGCAAGGATCTCATCACACACAGTGCCATAGGTGAGGAGGGGATGGGTTTTCTTACCACTGTTCAGCTGTTGTGCCCTACCGAGAGCCAAACACAGGGCAGGCACCCATCTTTTGTGAAGGTCCTAGAGCAGTGTCTGTGCTGGGTGAACCTGTAAAACATGTCTGTGCCTCAGGAAACCATTCCTCACATCACTTCCAGTAACAAGCTCCTGTTACCACTAAGGTACACATGGGTGACTCAACCTGGGCCGCTTTCCCTGGGGATCAGATCTTCAGAATGGCCCAGAGTGCAGTGCTGTCTGCACCAGCACGGCTGTCAGCAGGGCTGAGGGCTGCATCTGGTAACCACACCTGCAGGGCCTCTACCACAGCACCTCCCAAGGCAGGGACTGCACTGGCAAGAGCAGGACAGGAAAGAGAAGAGGTGAAGGTGCTGGGTGAAGTCAAGCCAGACTCTGAGCTATTTTGTAAGCATGGAAGGAATTATCGTGATGGAATCTCCTGTTGAGTTGACATCAGTGGTTTCAGGTTTTATGGCATCTTACATTATTGTTTAAATTTGTTTCAGGCAAGAAACATACTTTTTAAGGTCAGGAATACAGATTTGTTGGATGCTGAGACACCTGAAAAGCAAGAATACAGATTGTAGGATGAATATTTTACAGAGTAATTATTTAAATATATTCAAGTATGAACATCTTTAGATCCTAAATTTAGTACTCCTTAAAAATATAATCTCACAATAAAATCTATCCCACTCTCACATTGTTCCTACCATTCTAATTTTCACTTGCTTTGGAAAGTTGTGCCCTGGTTGTGGATTTAAAGTGCCCGGGCTAGTTTTGATATTTTTGCCCCAAACTTTGATTTTGGCATAGCGCTTCCCCATGTCGGTGATGCCGTACACAGGGATATAAGCTCTCAAACATGACCGCACACCTGGGCCGTGTGGGCACCGCTCCGTGCTGCACAGAGCTGCTCCCCAAGCTGTGCGGTCGCAGCCCGGCGGGCAGCACACGGTGCGCTCCTCGGGGGCTGTGAGTGGCAGTGTAAGCAGCCCTGCTGTGAGCAGCTGAGGGTGTAGAGGTGCTGCTGGGAGCAGGAGTCTGTATTAATGTGAGCTATTAATAAAAAATACCTAGCAGTAGCAGCCACTGTTGCGAACTCCTGAGTAAAGTGGATCTGGGAAACCTCATTGCTGTAACAGAGATAAGAAATCCAGTGGCTCCCTGAATTACTGGATCATAAATTTCATTTTCAGCTCAGTTCTCCAAGTCTGCACACCGAGCTGAACTCAGATCTTAGGGCTTGGGTGTTTTGCTTTGGCACTGTACGCAACTGGATCTCAGAGCTGTTCATCGCTGCTTGTACCTCTTGTGTCTCTGAGCTTTATATCTCATGGTATCCATGAAACAGGCACCTGCAGAAATGTGAGCCCGCCTGCATCTGGCTGAATGCAGCATGGCTGGAATTCAACCACACCTGCCCTATTTAAAATCAACTATGAGTGGTTAATACACTGGAACTGAGAGAGCTTCTATTACGTTATGTAAAGATATTACAGGATCACACAAAGATCTTTTGTCATTCATGGCATCGCTGAGCCTAATAAACAGCTTACGTTTCAGTGTAAGCAGGGACACCGCATTATCAGCTATTGGCCGGGATATAATTGCTGATAACTTGTTCCGGCCACCTGCCCTGCAGCATGGCCTGTGTCCCTGCGTCCCATTGAAGCTCAGCTTGCTCAACCACATTGCAGCCAGAGAATGAGCACGTGCACTGCACTGTGACCTCGCTCTAGCTCTTGTATCCTCAGCTTTCTGGAAGTAATAGGTAGGAGTCGCGGAAGAAATTCTTGTCTCAGCCCTCCAGGGTGTTAATGAAAGGGTTTCACACGGACCCAGGGCTTATTTCTCCAATTTGTATCCCTGTTACTGTGCCCTCCACTAACCCGAACTGGATCTTCTCTAGCAGAAAGGCCCTTTCTCAACAGGATTAGAAGCAAAATACTTTAAGTAATTTAGAATACAAATGTGCAGTGAAATATCATCCTGGGTGATGCTATGAGAAGGAAGAGTGTACAGTACGCTTTATGTGCTTTTAGCTGCTCTACCCTACATGTGCACCCACTCTTGTAACCTTTACTGCTGTGCAGAGATGATCTGTCATTTCTGCCGAGTTTATATACAGACACTTACGTACTGAGGCTGCTTTGAATCCTTACTGCCCTCTAGAGAAATTCCGCTAGAAAAGCTCAAACTGACCAAATCAGCAAAAAATCATTGCAGTCCTAATCTCCTAATCACACAGCACCGGCTGTGTGCGGTGTCTGTCACAGAGTCTGCAGGCACAGAAATGAGCCTTGAAGACCCTTTTCTCAAGGCTCTGACGATGACCTGGAGCTGTGGCCAGGCTCAAGCGCGCTTGTTCCATTGCTCAGCAAAACCCGAGTTTCCATTAGCTGTGGGTTTAGGTGAAAAGAAAACTAAAAGATTGTAATGAAATGACAAGTGCAAAAGCTGCCTGCCTTACATTCTCCACGCCAGCATGGGATGCTTAATTATTTACACTGCACTTCTGTAACTGCCCGGCTTTGCTTTGTCGTTCCCTCCTGTCCCATCCCAGCAGGACAGGACAGGCCGGTGGAGCTGAGGCAGTGCTGAGCACCTCCTGCACAGCCATGCCAGCTCCCACACACTCAGCTGCCCGCTTGCATTTAGAATTGCTGCTGGCCTGAGAGCATTTGTTTATGTGATGTAATTCTGTACGATCAGAGGGTTGCGAGGTACGGCAAAGGATGTGGAGGTTATTCCATGGGGTTGGGCCAAGGCAGACAGAACAGCAGTTGTAAAGCCAGCAGTGAATGACAGCGCACAGCAGCTAAGAATATATTCAGCAAACTGAGATCCTATTTTTACACTGACGAAAAAAAAAAGAGAAAAAATGTAATGCGTGTGTCTGTGTGTATTTTTTCCAAACCAGCTGAGTCCCACTATCCTGCAGAACCTTCCTCATTTAACAGGCTGTCAGTGCCGACTCCTTTCCGTAGCTCTGCCTTTCCATGCCTAATGGGGTTTGCCCTGTACCAGACAAAGCCTATTACGGCGGCGGATCGCGGATGACGCGGTTGGCGGTGGTTGCAGCGCGGATGCCCCCTGACGGAGCGCGGCGCGGTGCCGCCGGGTCCGGCTGTGCTGTACGGAGCGGCGACGAAAACGGTGCTGCGGCGCTCGGGCTGACCTCGGCCGGCACGGGGCCGCCGTCAGAGCAGCGCTTGGAGCTGCGTCGGCACTGCTGATGCGGGGGGAATTCCGAGGGCTGATAGGTGCAGGCTGAGTGACATCGCCCACGGGTGCGTCCCGAGTCGGAGCCTTACAGCTGTGTGTCCGTCGGGTTTGTGCGGTGCAGATGGCAGTGCAGATAGCAGAGCAGGCAGAGTTGGGTGTTCAACATTTGAGTGCGTGGAATAACTGTAAAGCAGCTGTATGCAGGGATGGAAATCAGCGCTTGAAGCCTGGGAGTGCGAGCAGAGGAAGGATGGTCACACAGAGACAAAAACAGTGTAATTATTATTGTTGGTTTGCTACATTAGCGCTGTGGGATTCAGGGTGCCTCTCTCTCCTCATATTGTGTTCTAAATAAAGCATTGCAGGAAAGGAAATTCAGCTTTCGCTGCTGAGCTGCAGTGCCAGCCTCTTACAGCTCCGTCACAGTCCTGAGCTGGACATCCGTGTGAGCTGCAGAGCCTTCCCTCCTTCACCAGACCTTCCGCACCCCTTCCTGTGCTCGGGTTTTGTAGTACTTTGCTCACTGCAGTGTTCTGGGACAGAAAGGGAAGAAGCAGCAGGAATTTGGAAAGGGTTCTGCTCAGCATGAGGCAAAACAACAGACAGCTCAGAGAGCAGAATTACCATTCCAGACATGGGATGCACAGTTGGATGGAGGATGGCCCCTCTGCACAGAGGCTCTGGGTTGTGCCCGTCACTGTCTGAGCAATCCATTCGCTGCTGCACCATCCCACCACTGTTCAGTTTAAACTTCTTTTTCATCTTTTCATCACTGAATTTTCCTCTTTTCCTAAAATCCTTCTGACCAAGTTAACAGGGGAGACACCAATCTGCTACCTTGTTGGAGAGCAGGTAACTTTTCTGTGGCGATTCCCACTGACCAGAGGGGTGCTTTTCCATGGCTTTCCCGGCACCGACCACCTGCTGACGTCTCAGATGTTTGTGTTCCCATCTAACAGGAACCAAACGGGATACCTGAGAGTATCCAACAGAGGCAGCTTTTCTTCATGGCAGTTGCCAGCTGCGTTATTCAAAACACCTTACCACTGCATGGCTTCTCGCACAAAAATGCAGTGTGCTGATAAATATCCATTGCCTTTTTTCCTACCTTTGTCTCTGCCATTATTCTAATTCTGTCCTACGCATTTTTCCTCTGCTGAGCTTTCAGACACCTTCCTAATCAACATTAGACACGGTGGGAGAATGGGTTGTACCGGTGTGGGTGATGCGTGGCGCAGTGTGCGCGGCTGTGCAGTCGGCTGCAAGGGTGTTGGCACAGCCCGAGCAGCAAATACAGCTCGCTCTGGGAAAAACTATTTGATTTTTTATATAAATGTATTTATATTTATGTGCATATGTTTGTAGGTGTCAAATATTAATTTCCTTTATTCTGATTTTCTCACATTTGCATCTGTCCCAGTGCCTTGTGGTTCTGGGGCTGGGGCAGCTTTGCACAAGCCTTGCGTTTGAGATGCCACAGGGCAATGAGGAGAAACCATGCTTCCAAAAGGTGCCGCTGTCACTGCTCCTTGTCACAGGGCCTCGGGGGCTGCCACGATGTCACCTGCCTGCCAGCCAGTCACCTCTGCAACGACTGTGGGCAGATGTCTCCATTTGCAGAGGGGTCAGCACTGAGCACACTGGGCTGAGCAGTCGCACCACGAGCTGTCAGAGCCCTCACCAGGTGTGCACCAGGAGCTTTTTGCAAGAACCTCGTGCAGGTGGGAGCACACCTGGCAGCACACCCTGCGCCAGGCAGGGATGTGAGGTCGTGAGCCCGGGGAGGTGCTGCCAGAGAGGTGACAATTAACCATCCCCGACTGTTAGCCCCTAACATTTGTAACTCAGGCAACAAATCTCACCGCTCCTTTTGATCTGTGTACGAGATTCTTTGTGTCTTTAACAGAGAAAGACCACCTTGCCTCCCTCAAAGCCCTTCTGGAGGCCAGCGGGTTAGTCCATGCTATAAGCACGGATAAAAGGGGGGATAAGAAGAAAGAACAGGTCACGACGTGGCAGAGGTTGAGACGCTCAGCTTTAAACACTTTATGGGAAATTGTAAAACTTCTAAACATTTTAATAGATTAACTTCCCCTTTCAGTGGCATCAGTAAAACTGAATTATCATCCTCACTTTTAACTGATGCCCAGACCCAAAACTCATCCATCAGGGATCATTTGGTGATAAAGCAATCAATCCTGCCGTGGTGCAGAGGGGACAAACTGTGCAAGATACCATCACCAAATATCCTTTCCACCCAAAGCATTCTGTGAGTCTTTGTCAATGAAAGTGCATTTGTCTAGCCTTATCTGCCGCAGTATACGTGGAATACAAAGGAAGAAAGTAAAACATGCATTTGATGTACATGTGCAGATGGCAGACGTATTACCAACCCGACGAGGACTGCCTTTCTGGAACTGAACACAGCACCTGATAACCAACCACTGCACCGCTTCCTCAGTACCAAATTAAAAGATGAAAGCAAACACAACGCTGTCCTAAAAATGCCGCAGCGTCGGAGTGAGTGGAGAGAGCAGCCTTGGTGCCTTCAGCCGGAATCTCTAAAATGTTGGTCATCTCTTCATCAGCACAGTGTGCAAAAGATCCTTCCCCCTCATAGTCGTGCTTTGACTCCTCACCATTCACACTATTGTTTACTGATGCTTGATTTTCTGGTAATTAAAGATTTCTATATGTATTGAAATTGCGGATCAGAAGAAATGGAAAAAGCTTTTTAAAAATCTCTAATTATCATAATAGACAAATGGGTTTTATTAAGGTATGTATAATGTGTGCAACTATCATTTGAAGAAATACATTTATCATTAGGAGAATCCTCACTTCAGGTCAGGAAGTGCCCATTTCCACTGCAGAACAGATTGTTAGCAGAAGCGAACTGTGTTTGAAAGAAACAAATAATGACTGACTTTCTACAACAGAGGGGAATGTTGAATTTTCCTGCAAAATGTAATAACATTTCTATATGGTTTTGCTATAGGGTAAAAAAAAAAAATAGGTCAGTTTCTCAGCCAAATATGGACTTTATTACGGCTGAACGCGTTGGATGTTTTGTGAGTGGTGATGTGAATACTGGAGCCAAAGGAAACCTTCACCTACAGCTGCCATAGGATTCCCATCAACAAACAGGTTTGGGCTAAATTAAGAGGCTCAGCGTAGCAGAGTTCTTCAAAGGCTTTGTGGTTGCTCAACTCCAATTAAAAGTCTATTGAATTGGACACTTAATTCCCATTTGTGTCCCTGAAAATCTCTCTTTTGTAACGTTGTGTGTTACAGTTCTGTGCTGAGAAGCGCTGCACAGGGATGTTGGGGAACGCGGTGCGTGTACTTATTTTGAGGAATAAGGAAAATCATAGCTGTTATCTCAACCGCCTTGTATTTACAGCATTTAACAAATAGCATCTCCACAGCAGAACACACATAACTAGGTAAAAGCAAAGTAGGGCTCATACAGCTGTGTGACCCATCACCCAAGTAGCCGTATGACTCTATGTCTAGAAAAAAATGTTGTAGATTCTGTGCAAAAGCAGTGGAATATCTGTCTGTAAGCAGCTCGTCCCGGGCTGACAGTGCAACACAGACCTGCTGGTGCCACATAACTGAATATCTTTTTAAGGGAATTAACAGGGGCAGCAACTGCAGTGGGGCTCAGAAGTGATGACAATAGGAAATTCTTCAGGGAAGATGGTCTGACTCTGCAGAAAGTTACTGACATATGTAGGACAGTAGAAACAGCCCAAGAGAAAACACAAATCCTATCTGAAGATCATGTGGTGAAATGTATCAGAGGGAATTACAGGAGATGAAAATGCAAAGGTTAAGTGCAACACAGAATCGTCTGCCTCCTGCTGCAGGGAACACTGACATAGCACGTGCACCTGGTCTGAAAGAAGCCAGCAGTGTCAGAACTGCAGGAGACGCTGAGCTGTGAGTCAGGCTGAAGTGAGCAGACCAAAACCCACTGGGGGTTTGGAGGCAGACAGCAACCACTCCAAGCACCACATCATGTGGGCTGAAGCATTGCAAGAAACGTTCCTTGAGGTGTCAATTTCCCTGGCTGGTGCAGAGCAAGCTGCAGTCCATGCGCCCAGGGCAGACAAAGCAGTCCCAATAAAGCATCATTTGTAGCACCTGCTGGCTGCTGTACTGCTCTCATCGTCCTCTTTGCTGAGCACATTTGGTGTTGGCTCCCACATCTGCCCAAGAGCTGCTGATAGGAAGCAATGCGCTGTGACTGCTCTTCCCAGTTCTCCCCATCCTCACTGTGCTCATGGGACGTTTCTGAAGATTATTTCTTCAGTGGTTTTGAGTGGCTTTATTGAACCCGCAGATAAACTGTCTTTAAAGAGACAGTCCAGGCTCTTAGAACAGAGCGGTAATTATAGGGAAAATGAATTGCATCCTTGAGGTGTGACCCTGTTGAGCACCATTTGGTCAGCAGCAGTTTCAGATGCTAACAGCATGAATAAGTCAGGCCCGATGGCTGAAGGATTATTCCTCCAAGCTCCCCGTCCGGTTTTGGCCCTGGCAGCCCATCGCTCATTCCATGGAGCACACCGAGCACCTCTTCTCTGCAGAGCAATACGAGATGCAATTCCTAATGTGAGTAACGAGTCACTGGCTGGTAAGGACCGCTGCCAGGAGTTTGTTAGCAATGGAAAGGAGGCTGGAGAGACAGAAGCTTACCCAGTGACATAGAATATGGCATAATATATTCATTCTGCCATCAGCAAATGGAAAGGCACAGACCGATAAAATACGTGAAAACCTCACAATTAACACAAATGCAGCAAAGAGAAGCATGCTGAGACAAGGAAAATGATTCCTCCATGAAATCAGCCAAGAGCCTGATCGTGGTGTTCCTCAGCTGTAGGTGCTCGTCACCTGGGTGCAGCCTGGATACCACCCACAGCATTGCAGACACGGTTTGGGGCCTTTGGAGCACAGGGCCTGTCCCTGTTGTGCCACTCCATGACTGCATGTTCTCCAAAAAGTGAGGCAGGAGGAAGGTGAGGAGAAGCCACAGAGCCCCAGAGAGCCTGCCGGAGCATCCTGTGGCCATGGGCTCGCTCCTGCCCTGCACCCTGCCAAGCACTCAGCTCATAGCCAGCCTGCGTCAGTTGTTGTCAGCAGTGTGCAAGCAGTACCTGTATGCACAGGCTGTCATCCCATCTTATTCCAATAGATCCTTCTGCAGATATCTTGTTTCTCAAGTTCCCCTGGCCCCTGTACAGCTCTTCCTGAGATCGACTGTTCGATGTTTTTAACTGTATTAGAACTGACTTCTTGCCTTTGTGCATACAAATGATGGTAACTATCCCTGTTTATCACCGAGACAGATACATGCACTAATTAGATATTCCCTAGTACATGCAACCAAATCTCAAATGTTCTGCAAACCTGAGCCCCCACGGAGCTCCTCAGCATGGCACTTCCCTGCAGGGGATGCTTTTGGAGCACCTGCGTCCTGCTGCCAGGAAACCGTGATGCTGAGGGCATGGACAAATACAGACACGCTGGTGAGGTGTGATGATTTCAAAGTGTGAAATCAAACTGTTGCATTGTCACAACTGGGAGGTGGGAATTACGGGAAGGAGGCTGTGCATCGGTGTCCTCCACGCTAACAACCGCTGTGCTGTGCTGGGCACGAGGCAGGAGGGCTCTGTGCACCCGTTTGTGTCTCTCCTGCAGCACAGCAGTGGTGGGGCTCTGGCTGACTCCTTGGATGTGATTCAGGAGAACTGATTGGAATCAGCAACTATTAATGGATGTAAAGTGTGCAAATTTGCAAAACACTTTTGGGGCGGTTTCTGTATGTTATTACTCACACTCAGCTCTACACTTCCAAAAGCACTTTGTTTCTATTTAATTAAATAAGTGAGAGCCAACTTCTTCCAAGTGCTTCATGCGTCCCACCCCACTGTGATGGCACTGCAGAGCTCTGCTGGGAATCTGGCTCCAGGGGCGCATGCTGAGCACTTGCAAAGTAGAGCTCGTTGAGCTGTGGCAGACTGATTCTGAAATGATATCTGGAAATCTGCTTGCAACATTGGTAATAACTCTCCATTTGCATACACAAAAGCTGACTTTTGGCATGAATATAATTTTCTTATTCGTTCCCTTTGAAATTCTGATCCAGATTGTCTAGACAAGTCATAACTCTCATTTGTGCTTAATGTTTTTTAATTTATTGTTTTACTTTGCTTTCTGATTAATTTGGAAACATCTCTTTCTTAGCGAAGATCTACTGATAGGAGGTTGGAGTTTTATGGGCTTCTCTCCTAATCCCACTGCTCTGTTCCTGCATATCCTTGAAGTTTGCTCTGAAGCTCAGCCCCATAAATCTAATCCTACCTACTGGCATGCGCTTTCAGACCTACAGTTCATCCAAACACGAACTAATGTGCATTTGCTTTCTATTTCTCCCTATACTTCTCAATAGCAGCACTGTAAATGTTGAAGGAGATGAACCCTACAGAGCTAAAAAACGTTTAACCACACCATGTATTTGCTGAGCAAAGATAGCATGGCAAGGCACCAAGACACCTCCAGCAGGGTCTGCCTCTCGCTTCCTCTCTCTCTTCCTTACTCAAAATACAGCTTTTACAAATATGACATCTTAAAATTAAAATGTTTGTTCTGAAAGTAATAGCCAAGATCATAGAATATTTATGTGATCATTAATATTTGAATTTTGAATAATGCATACTTATATATTTCCACAGAAGAATGCAGTGTGCGTCGTACACCGAACTCATACTGTAACAGCGACAGAAGCAGCTGTGTTTGCATTGCCCACTCGCAGGTACGTAATATCAGATTATGCTGTTAATTCTCTTTGTTCCCTGGAAATATCCGTGTCAGACTCTTATCCCTTGCACACATAGGAGGTCCGCATTCATAACAGTCAGTTTCAAATGCAGAGAAGTTCTGTGCACGTTGCTGTTCATTCTGCAGCATTGCCAGCGCGGCTTTTGTAATTCACTCTATTCCATTTGTTGCTAATTGCATCTGCCTCTTCCCAAAAGTTTTGTCTCAGGGAAATCTGAGCCACGGCCTCCCTCTTCTTCAGCAATGGTACATCTGTGTGCAAGGACATACGGCTGCATATCAAATAGCACTGCCATGCTCTGCCATTCACCATCACTCTTCAGGATGCTGATGAATGTGCTGACAGACAAAGGCTAATTGGCAGACTGTACGGAGTCAGTTTTTGATGACACAGTAGAAATAATAGGAGACGGAGCAGGTAACAAAGAAAGTTTAGAGGGAATAATAGAGAGATAGACAGAGAGCATTTCATGCAAGGAGAGCACGCAGTCTGAAATACAGCAGGAGGGAACTGCAGAGCCCCAGAAATGCACAAAAAAGAAAAGGAAACAGGAAAGGAGAGCGAACTCTGCACTTAGTGCTGCTGCAGCAGAGAGGGAGGAATACTCTGATGTGAAGGTACATTTGCAACTGCACTGTCAAAACTGTGCTCTGGTTCACTGCAATGTTTGCTTAGGGTTCCTGAGCCAACAGAGCAAACCTGAACCCATTCTCGTGAACGTCTGGACTTGCTGTGCCTTTCATATTCCATCCCGTGGGATCGATAGGCAGTGGTTCCACCTGATTTTCACCTTGAGAGTTGGGTGCAGGCCCTTGTTATGAATGCCAGCACTCACAGAAATATTTTGTGGGGCATTTATTGCAAGCATAACAACAGTCATGTTTCTTGTGAGGCCACTTCTGAGTGGGCCCTTCTGAGAGCACGGAGTCTGTGGGGATGCAGTCCCCCCTGCACATGCTGAGGGCTGGAGCTGTTTGTTGGTGTGGTTCCTCTGCCACCATCTCCAGGATGGGGGCTGGAGCACAACTGCCACTCAAACACCTGAGGGAGGAATCTGATGTGAGCACCACCTGAGAAAGATGTTGCATAGTAAAACAAAGCCACTATATTGTCCACAGACAGTTCTTTGCAGCTTAATGGTAGAGGATTTTCTATGCTTAACTCTGTAATTAGAAGAAGATTGGCAATCTCTAGTGCATTCTCCCATTAGAAGCCTTGTATGTATTTCCGAAGCCGAATTTTGAGCCTTAGAAAATGAGTCTGAAATGTTGGCTAACATCAGTCACCGTTTACCCACTCCTCTAAGCTGAGGATATGTGCCTGTACGTCTAAATGTGTTGTCCATGTAAGTGCTTACCAACGGAAACACGGGAGGGTGTACCTGCTCGGTCAGCTAATGGGTGTAGCTGACTGAAGAAGAACATGTGCACTTCAATCACTTGAGCCTGTAGCTGAAACCTTTCGCCTCGGTTTTTAAAGGGAGCCAGAGTGCTTGGCTGCTCCTTCCCCGGCATAATCCCATTGAGCCCAGCAGGCTGCGGCCAGACAACGTGTCTGCACTGCTGACGGCGAGCTTCCATCAGGGATTTGGACATCTCCCCAATCTGAACTCCGCTTGTAAATAACTGCAGGTGAAATATGCGCCCATAATTATTGTTTTCCTCACAAAAATGTTGGCATTTGATCCTTCCCTTTCTATTTTTTTCTTCATTATAAAGCACAAACATGAAAAATATACCATCACACACCGCTCCGTGCACAGAGACGTTTTACCCTTTAAGCCTCAAAAGGAATATCATGGCCAAGTAAATGACCTAATTAGTGTGTGTGCGCTCGGCATGTCCCAGGTCAGTGTGCAGATATATGCATAAAGGCAATAGCAGCTTTGGGAAATAACCTTCCTCATTATAAAACAGCCATATACATGTTCTCCTGTGTGCAAATGTGTGCTGCTGACCAAAATGTAATCACACGGCCTTGCTGATGGGGTATGGCAATGGATGGGGAATATGTGTGTGTGTGAAGGAGTTTGGTAAGCTATTTGTCTCCTAAATCACAGAGAGCGTCAAGTCAGTGTGAGTTAGCCTCCTAAAATCTGACCTTCGTGTCGCCTATAATCATCCTTGAGTTGGACCGCTCATTGGAGAGCATAACGCTCTCCCATAAAGACAACTCGTGCACTTCCTTTTGTTTTGCCAGTGTCCGCAATCCGGGGAGCTGTTGTGAACACAGCGGTTGCTGTTGGCGGAGGTAGCTGAGCAGTTGTGTCTTTTTCTCCTCTCTAGGCACATGAATCGGCGTTCTAAAAATTCACCGTAGTAATCACAAAATGCTGCTGCAAAGAATGACTTGATAAAACCTTCTGAGATTTCAGCCTACCTCGTCCCTTTGTTTCATAACTAGAAGGAGTATAATGAATGCAAAAACTCGGTGAATAGAGCTCAGCAGGGCCTACTTTTTTCTCATGACTCCTGTGATTATAATAATTTGATTTTATAGGTGTCTATCCTAAGACCCCAGCTAGGGAGCAATCTTTACTGAGTCATGAACTTTCACATCATTAAATCTCTCCACATTTATTTTAAACATATCAGAAGTGTCAAATAACTTTAGATGTACTAAATTTTATTTGCATTGGGTGAAATGAAGTTCAGCCACGCGGGAAAAGAAATGGGATCGTTTCCGGAGCGCTGAGGAGGGCGGCTCTGCGCTCGGGTCTGCGCCATTCGCCCATAGGGCGGCACAGCACGTCTCCCATCTAGGCCAGGACACGTGTTTACAAGGATGGGAATCCGAGTAATTTCCTACCCGTCTGAAGGGAATATGAAGCCCTTCTGTCAGTGGGAGGCGTATTATTTATGTTCCTTTTTTTATTATTGTTGTTGTTGTTGATCTCAAAAAATATTTCTTTGTTGGTTCAACGCTGACTCCCGATAGAAAGTGATGAAATGCCCAATATGTTAAAAAACCTTATCAGTAAATCAGAAGCAGAACTATAAATTTTGGCTTTTGAAACCGAACTGACTGTTGAGGATCATTTTGCTCCTGAAATATTACAGCAGTGATCAATTTGCTGTAAAATTAAGCAGTTTAGCTCTGCAATCTATAGATGGAAAACATGTTGTTCTTGAGCAAAGTTTATGCCCTGCCCAAGGGATAAATTAAATTTTATGGGTAAGACATGCATTATTATATGCTTATCTGTTTAACATATCATTCTTTTCCACATCAGTATTATAAATATTTTTAATCATGCATTTGATCTCTTGTGCAAACCGTGATATGGTAATTCCCCCTGCCCCCCTCAAAAAATATGACCAAACACAGTTAATTCATCACAGAACAGGGGAGAATATTCTAATCTTCCTGAGAAATATGCTGAGGATGGAGGCAGAGGCGCTTAAAGTTGGGACTACTTTGCAATCATGGAGTGGAACGCAGTCTTCCTGAAGGAGAGGTGCAGCTACATTGCCCATCTTTAGTGTGGTTGTTATTACTGAGTATTTCTAAGTCTCCAATTAGAACCGGCGGCTGTAATCTGAGACAGTTGTTGTTGTAAAGAGCTGTGCAAGTGCTGAGTGTTACCATTGTTTCATCCAGCTGCTTTACGCTCAAAAGAGCCACTATGGGGAGCAGTGCAAACGTGTCCCTTCTTATTGGCATTCTCAGTCACCATGAGGGGTTTCTGCGCTGTGTGCTCTTCTCAGAGCGCTGCTGAGATGGAATCGCTGTGGCTGTACAGATGGGCCATGCACTGACTCCCATGGTAATTTGTTACAGCCTTCTCTGAGAACTGGACTGACTTCCCAAAGGGGCAGAGAAATCCTTCCTGCTCCTCCCTGCCTCTCGGGGCGGAATGAGACAGAGGAGGTGGTTCTGGACTCCAATATCTCACACAACTCAACTACACTTGATTATTATTTGCTTCTCGCAACCTGAAAAGAAACCTACTACCAGATTTGTCTGTCTCAACCCCGCTGAAGCTGAATACTTTCATCCATATGTATGGATAGCTTAAGTTTTTATGAGCATAATTTGGGCTTTTCAAAATAGTGACACAATAACAAAGCAAAATTGAGACACGCATCTAATTTGAATACTGATTTGGTTTTATCTCTTCCTGGTGCTGGCACTTTTGATGCTGCTCTTTTCCATTCCATCTCCTTTCTGTTCTGATTTCCCAATGAATGGAATTAGCTGTGAGTGCACTCGCTGCTCCTACCAACCAAATATGGAACCTGAGGAAATGTGTATCTGTGACCTCCCAAAGAGTTTTGGACAACTACTCATTTGCTGTTAGCTCTGAGTTTTCTTTCGACTTCTTAAAGATGTGTTCCCCATCCCCTTCTCCAATAGGAAAATGAGCACTGTCAGACAGCTCTCACTGTGCTTCTTGGCATTTTCAGTATTATCAGCCCTGATTTTTACCTGCAGCCATGCAGCAGTGCAAGGAGGTCATTGCAAAGGATGCCTTCTGCCTGCACCTCAGGGCAGATGCCTGCAGTGCTGTATGCAGACTCAGGCCAGTGTTCACCTTAGAGTGAACAGAAGGCACTCCACCAACCATTTACTGGTTCACAACGTTCAAGTCCACGTCTGCCTCTGATGCTGGGTTTTGCTGTTCTTAAAGGGTCCTCTGTGGGAATTAGGTCTAAGGAAGCTCTGCCGTATCTCCTCGCCCTTTGTTGAGGTGTGGGAGTAGCAGGCAAAACCCCAGTCCCACCCCGTCTACATGAAAGCCCAGAGGCACCTCACATGCAGCTGCAGCCAGATTGGAACAGTTTAATGCTGTGGAGAATTTGGTCCTAAAAAATTATTCACAGAAAGTACTCAGTGAATAATTTCAAAGAGAAAATTAAAAAGTGCTCAGGGGCAATCTATGAAGAACAGAAAAAGGGGGTTAAATTCACCTAATAAATTATTTGCAGATTGAATAATTCATGGAAAATACAAGCCACATATAGAAGGGTTTGATTCAGAATGTCAGCCTGCTCTGCAAAGTGCAGCTACCTCAGAACCTGCCGCTCTCAGGCACCATGTCGGTGTGTTACCACAGCTGAGTTCCCATCTGGAGTCAGCTTTGTGTACCCAGCGCCCAGCAGCACCTGGTGTTGGAGGGATTTCTGCAAGGAAGGTCTTGTAAGTGGCTTATTCCACCCCTGCCTATGGTGGACTTCTTGCATTGGGCAGAAACTGGCAGACAGCTTTCTTCATAGCCATACTCCCAGCCTGGCAGATATTTCCCTGTGTTTAAACTTTCAGAATTTGAGCAGAGCTTTGCTCACTTGTTTAAAGTTAAACAGATACGTAGACTGTGTGCAGGACTACACGTGTGTATCATTTGCTGATTGCCTTATCATTTGACAAATTGCTATGTCCTGGAACTGCAGACTTAAAACCACTCTCCCATAAATGTAAATGAACATATAAAACCTTCCTGAGAGCTGTTAAACACTTGGCTTTGTCTCGTGGCAGAGAGTTGTGCTCAGCACAACACTTCTAACGTTGATAACATTCTCAGAATGTTTATGAAAGCAGGCGAAAGCATGAGAACATGCAATGGAAAGCCCAGCATTTCCATACGTGAAGTAGGCGACCAAAGAAGCAGATGAGAATTCGTACGCAGAGATTTTATAAGAAATTTAATAATAGACTTCTTAAACTCCCAAATCGCTGTCAGACAATATATATGTTTCAAAAACCTATAAAAATATTTTAAAACAATGTATTTTCCTTTCCCTTGGCTGCCAAGATCTCCATTAGGAGGTTTGTTTCCTTCCAGCATTAAAGAATATCTCTAACATCTGTAGCAGTGAGCGGTGAGGAGTGTCGGTTCTGCTTTGGAAACAGGCGGTGCCATTTGGAAGGGGAAGATGTGATGCTGACTGCGCACTGAGAGCAGCCTGCAGTGCAGCAGGAGGTGTGCAGGGCCTCTTGCAGGGCTGCGCTTTCCGACTTTGTTCTGCACACCTCTGAGGGACGCAGTCAGGTACGGAGGACTTGGCCAGTGGGAAAAGCAGTGCCCGGAGGTGCTGAGCCCAGTCTGCACGCTGCTGAGCACTGCTTGTGTGTCCATAGGCAGCAGGAGGGAGAGGAACCCATCACATCAAACAGAGCCGATCTCGCCTGGCACTTGCTTTTTTCCATCAGTATTCCCAGAAAGAAGGGAGGAATGCCACGTTTGCTGGGGGCTGGGGAGGGTCACCTTCTCTGTTGCTCTCTGTGTGACTTTGGCCCCTCTGTACTTCATTTCCACATCAGCAAATAAAAGCAATGGCATTTCCTGCTGCCTTAATAGCTGTCAGGATACAGGTGGGTATACTGCAATTGCCAACTGCTCAGGCACCCCAGCAAGGGAGGTAGGTACAACTACAATCCAACGAGCAGTATTTTCTCACTGTAAATACCTTCCAAAGGAAAGTCCCCTGCCTGATTTCTGGCTGAGAAATGTCGTATGATCTTCAGAACTGACAGAGCCAGAGCAGTTCATAAACGCTTCCCAGCAAAGTGGCCTCACCCTGAAGAAGGGAACACAACCGATTCCCACCAGGAGTTTGGAACTGTGCAAACAGTGCCCGACGTTCTGAGGGAGCTGAGTGTGATTCTCCGTCCCATCTCTGTTTAGCATGACGGCTCTCACAGATATTACAGGTGTTCCCAAATTTTAAGTGGAAAATTCCCTTGAATTCTGCAGGAAATAAAGCAGCCAGGGGATCCTTCCCCATCCTTAAGGAGCCACGCAAACAGGCATGAGTGACACTCAAGCTTAAAGACAACCAAAAGGGGGAAAAAATGACAAAGTTTCCAAAACCTTTTGGGTGCAGCTCAGTCTGAGAGCTGCACTGCCCGGCTGTGCTTCCCTGGAAATGCCTGTGGGTGCCAGCAGTTGGGATAGCGGTTGGCAGTCATAGCAGCAGAGGTGTGCACACGTATTGCCCACAGAGACAGGGCTGCTCCAGGGGCTGCGCCTGCAGGGTTTGTGATCGGACTCCTGATGTGTGTCAGAGACAGAGGCTGAAATCCGCGGTGGCTGAAAGGAAAGATAACGCACTGCTCCTCGACCTGAACTGCAATGGGAAGGGGAAAATATCAGTGTTAATCTTGCTACTCGAGCCTGAATCTATGTTACATTTTGCTGAACTTTTCCAGCTTGTTTGTAATTCTGTCTATAATAAACGTATGGCTTGATATTTATTATCTGCATATAGGCTGACTCAAACATGTGAATTCCTCCTTAATTACTTTTTGTGTGTTAAAGTTACACCCTCGGTGTTATTTTAACGTAGGGCTTTTTTGTAATGTAATGATATTTAATTTGCATTAGCACAAGTGACATACAATAGATCATGCTATTATCATGATTGATATCAGATGAACGGGCATAAATTCAACATTATAAATTGAGCCTATAAATGAAACTATTATTTTACAGGAATTACTGTAGTAGAAAGGCTAAGGACCCTCAAGTCAACCTTAGTCAAACCCACTCTTTAGACTTTTATATTTTATGCCTGCAATAAATGCTTTCGTGAAAGCCCATAACGGGCAAAAAAAAGTCATTGGAAGTCTATTAATTATAATAATACCATCCAAAAAGCTGCGAGGGCTTATTTTTGTGACATCACTCTTTGATTTCTTACTGCCTTAAATTATCCCTTTGTTGGCTGGGTGAGGGTAACAGTCATACTTTTGTCATTAAATATAAGGAGTTTTAAAGCCTGATCCACCTTAGCTCTAATTGATATTGCTTTCATTTGGCAGATAGTGACCTGATTTATAATTTAAATATGCATCATTATATGCACCTCTTCTGTATAATGAAAAAGCGAAGTTACTCTCATCTTTTCCTGCAATGTTAACATCAAGGAAAAGTATCTTTCTTTTTTCCCTTTTATACTCAGAGCCTAATTGAAAACTGTTCATTGAATTTCAACATGATAGAAAAGTCTTTTTATCTCTCAATTTGTCCATTAGCTATTATAATTGAAGTATCTGCTACACGGCTGAATTGATATTGTTCTTGTTTAAATTCTGGATTTCTCTAAATCTCCTATGAGGCATCAACTAAAAAAATATGGGTTAGGAGACGCCAGCTAACAGTGCTGCCGAAACGGGGCGTTAGACGAGCGCTCCACGTGTGTGCAGCTACAGAAAGTAGGAAGTCATCTAATTTTACTGGAGAACGTGTTGCATAATAATCCTAACAGCATGACCATAAGGTTTGCTAATTGCCACATCTGTTTAACAGCTGTCAGATGTTTGCCATATGCTGCCATCAATATTACAGCGGAGTACATTACGGGGAGTTTTATTGTGTTCGACTGTTATTTATTTGCCACAGACATTACTGCAGCCAGTGACGTCTATTTATGTTAGATCACTAATTATGTTTTAAAAGCTGCATGTAAAATCCCTGTTTTCCAGCTTCCTTAGGCTTTATTTCTGATGATGTAACCAATAACTTTTTCCTTACAGATCTCTGGACTGATTTATAAATTTCCCTCTCCGTCTGGTAAATAATTCTTCAGTAGAATAACTTATTTATGCTGTTTTTGAAGGGTATTTCTATACCCAAGTTAGCTTTTAATGGTGTTGTTTGTAAGAGCTCAGAAATAACTGTCTTTTTCAAAGAGCCCACTTCACCCCATGCTTTTTTTCACCGGTTCGCGGGTCGTGGGTGGAAGATAATTCAGTGCTCACAGCTAAGGATGCTGGGTACCTTCATTCTAGGCCCAGCCTGCCCTGTACCCACCACATGACCTTGGTTCCTTATAGCACCTTAATTCTCATTTGCCATTCTGTAAGCTAATAGCTTCTGTACAGCTGTACCTACAAAGCAGTACCTACAGAGCTCACTCATTGAACGCCTGTAGGAAGCGCCAGGTGATGCAGCAGTGCTACCATTAAGGCAGAGAAATAGGGCTCATCTTCGCTGGTCTTTTGAACGTTCTTTCTTGCTTTCTTTAAATGACCTTTCAATCGGTCTCTGCATTACTTTTGCGTTACATGTAGCTGCTGCAGCAGTGAAATAGGAAGCAGGGATTGACAAAGTGCAGACTAGGCAAAATATGCGTGATGTGATTTAATATGAGTTGATAGGTGTCACTGATCTCTATTATAAATAGACTGTGTGAATTCCATATGATGTATTATTTATCTATTGTAGATGCCTTTTTGTTTCATTAATAAAGCTGGAAATCAGACATATACGTTTCCAATGATGAGTTTTTGGCAATACAAGGCATCGTGGTATTTGTCTGCAATTGCTCAATTATTTTGATGATTTTCTTCTTCTTTCTCCATAAATGATTAATGCTTGAGATGTTTGCTCAAGATTCTTCTGATTTGAGCTCAGTTGTCCATCTGAAGTCTTTTTTCCCTCTCTGATGAAAGGAGACGAGTGCAGTGTAAGGACTTACACTTTGACCTGAGCTGTAGCTCCTTTGGAGCGCTGTGCTGTAGCGCACAGCATAGGTCCTCTGACTGAGGTCTGTGAGGTTGGGTAACTCCAGCAAAACTCACATCAGCAATGCGCGTTCAGTTTAAATCTGCTTCAAAGCAGAAACTCATTTGCTCTTGTTCTACCTGCAGTTAAAAACATTCCCCAGGTATTTCTGTGCTTGAGAAAGAGCGTCCATCGCTGCTTACATAGGAGGGAAAGACTTCACATTTCAAAACCCTGAAGCGAGCCGTAAGAAGCATCCAGCAGTGCCTCCTGCCTACTCTTTCTGAAGATGCTCAAGCCAAGATATCCTTGAGGACGTCAAAGCTTAAAACAAAAGGCAGAACTGGGGGTGGTGCCGGGCGCAGAGCACAGCCCTCGGCCCTGGAGGGACGGATGGCAGCAGCACTGGCAGCGCTGCCCGCAGGAGGTGCTGCGCTCCCCTGAGATCTGCCTTCCGAGAACACCTCCATCGCAACTGAAATGCGTCTGCCTTCTGCATTTGATCTCCTTATTTTCTTCTCATATGCCTTTTTAATGCTGTTTGTAGCCATTTCAATTATGTGATTTCCTTATCTGTATACCATTGAGAATACTGTACAAGACTTTATAAACAGCTACTAAGTCTATCTGCCTGTCATTTGGTTTTCATTACGCGAGATAACAATCCTTCTCATATCTTATAAGAAGATATAATGTGATTGTTTCCAAACGGAGAGGGGAAAAAAGTCTAGTCTGCATTATACTTAGCCTGGTAGTGTTTGTAATGTTAGTGGTGTCAGCACAATCTCCAACATTTTTTCCTTGCTGTGGTCCGGGAAGAATTATCTCTCTGGTTTTTTGTGTTTGCTGCTATCTGCTCTTTTTCTCCATTTTAGACATGGTGAGTTTCTTATCTGGAGCGTGGTTACGTGGCCATGGATTTGCCTATATTCGGTCTGATCGTTCCTAACTGTTTTGCGGGGCTGATACACTGAAGGGAAGGATGAGAGGCAATTGTCAACAGCTCACTGTATTAAATATGGATAGATATTATTCATGTAATTTGACAGTTCTTGACTTTCAGCTGTATAATGACAGTGAAACGGTAGGAATTTCAGCAGCCGAACTTCTGTCTTACTTCAAGATAAGCTTATCAACTGTAGCCTGAATCCATTCAACTCATGAGCAGATCAAAACTCATGTCATGCTGAACTGCAGCACTGATTCCTGCTTCCTACTATTGCTTTACTTGTCCATATGGTCTTAGTTCTGTTTGCCATCTTACAGTTACTTTGAGAGGTTTTTGGGAGACCGACTGTCTCGTGTATTTGTTCAGCACCTTGTACAGTGAAGCCATGGATCTTGCTCAATGCCACCAAATGCTCAAGTAACATAAATACGGTGTAATGAAGTGATAATAGATGATGGTCAGCCCTTGGGTTTTCTTCTCTCTTCATCAGTTACACACTTGAATTACAAAGAGTGGTTGCTTTGTTTGGTCTCCCATTTAACATGAAACAACACCCTGGAGTTTATCTTACGCTATTTACCCCAGAACTTCAGTGGGATCCCTGCAAATATGCAGGAATTGTGCATTTCTTTCACCATTTGTGCAGCACGGCGTGGCAGCTGCAGACTAAACAACGTCTTTAGGTTAAGGATTGATCAAGTGCCTGTGGAGTTTCCATGCTCCGTTACGTGCCTTCCAGATTACAGCACTGCTTCCAAACCAGTGGGATTTGTTGGGGGAGGAATGGTGCGTTGTAGAACTTTTGGCAGCCAAACGTTCAACTCCAAAATAAAAAATAATAAAAAATAATAATACTTTTAAAAGCCCTTTAGTTGTAACAGCGAATGTGAAATCTCTCTCCTGTCATCTCCACCTTCATTTTCTTCTCTGCCAGCTCACTGGAGTTTTATCTCATGGGCTGTGAACTCCTCCAGGCTAGGCCTGTCTTCCTGGTTCTGTCTGTGCAATGAAGAGCATAAGAGCACATAAGAACGTACAGATGTGGTTGCTGGCTCGGGCCGTGGGCTGGTGTCCTATCTGCCATCAGCCTTCATCCGCCTGCCAGTTTTTCCATCATCCAACCTCCTGCTGGAAATGCGGCACGCTGATGGGAGCCAATCGCTGCAGACTTCACCAGAACATTTTCCAAACGATTATGTTTATTAATTCATCATTGATGTGTTTTTTTTCTCCCAATTCTTCTGCTCTCTTCTCCAGTGCCCTGCTGAGCAGCGGCAAACAAAAAATGATGGCTATCGGAATAAGTGATGATATGGAAGTTTTGCAATTTCTTAACAGTAAGAAATCCTCAGCTACTGGACTTCTTCTATAATATGTGAGAAGAAATACAACTCCAGGTTTCACTATGAAATGCATGCCTCAGTGGCTCAGTTTATGCATTCATAATTATACTTACAATTAGAAATAATGTAATCGGGAATAGATTTGTTTTTACTGTCTGACTGCACGAAATGAGTTGGGGAGAAAATGTAGTTTTAAGCCACGCTTTCTTCCCCACAGTTTAGGATCACTTAAGCTTCATCTCAGTCATACGTAAAGAGATGATAGGCTAATCAAGTCCATATGCAGCTGTGTGAAATCTGAAGGTAATCGGGTCCATCACTGGGTTCCCTTCTGCACAGCAAAGCCCCAAATACTGAGGATGCAATGGCAGAAGGACACAAAAGCACTGCAGAGTTACAGTGTGCAGTGGTTTCCTTTAAGTGTTTTAGTTCTTTCATAATAGAAAGAGAAGCTTTAAATGGAGAAGCAGATGAGGAGAGAGTGCGAGGCATCTCGTAATGGGGGATCCAGGTGAGCAGGGTTAGTGGGTGCTGTCCTGCAGTCTGTCTGCTCCTGGGAATCCCTGAGATGTCAAAGCGGTGTAAAACAAGATTGTGAACCGGGTCCTGCTTGTTGTAAACGGAGGCTGCAGGACAGCGCTGAGCTCAAATGCAGACTATTTTGACACAGGGTAACGTTTATGATTCCTTTCCTCTCTTAAGAACTAATCAGAAAGTTATTTCTGTGAAAATTTGATTCTTAACTGAAAAATTCTAATCTGTTAACTTGTTTTATTTTTTCCCCGATCATCATTTCCCATCACAGGAAAACAATGGAGAAAGCCCTTGTTTGCTGATAGTTTCTGAAGCATTTTCCTTCAGTCTTTGGCCAAAATATGCAATGAAATGTACGTTCACATGTTTTGCACAGTGATTTTTGTCAGAAAAGCCATTTCCCATCAAAAAGATTACTTCAAGGGATGTTTTCACTTGCCAGATTGAGAAGCACATTAATGCTGGGCTGCAGTCAGGAGGGCACACTCATACAGTGGGCTTCCACACTCTCATGATACTTTTCAACAGGACTGTCACTGGCAGCACAAGGTGCAGCAATGTCAGTTTTAATTAAAACCTTTCGTTTTACCTGCTGCAAGGAACAGCTGCAGCATAAACTGAGAAGCAAAGGCACCACAACACGTACAAGAGCAGGTTCTGCTGAACACAAACAGGAGGCATTACTCATGTGAACTCTACACAGCGCCGATCAGCCCAACAAATTCTGCTTGTCCCGAAGATGCTCCACACAAACTTCTGCTGGTTGCCAGAAATGGTTGCCAAAAACATATGCAGTGGAGTCAAAGGCACAGTGTGGGTAAAAGTCAGCGCTGGGTGGAGAGGGCAACACAAATACCTGTGTTTTATACTGACCCTTGAACCGATTGCCAATTTGGGCGTGCAGAGAAGGGATGGGTGAGCAGCAGTGAGCAGTGCAGAAGGAGATGTTGCCTTCCCCCCCCATCTCCCTAAGGACCCATTATTAAATAACTGCTAGAGTAAATTGTCAGCTGCTGCTTCTGATAGTCCTCATCTTCTCAGGCTGAGCTCTGGGTGTGAGCAGAAATGCGCGTCACCAGCTGTGAGTGGAAAGGAAACCATGGGCTCTCTGCAGGAGCCTGGCCTCTCTGCAGCCTCTGTGGTCCGTGGTGATGTCTGGGTGTTTGGAACACCTTCTCCCCAAAAGAACCAAGGCTGTCTGCGCAAACATGTGAAGTAAAACACAGTAGGGAGCATGGATGATGCCTGCCCTGTTGTAAGCTGGTAGGGGTGGAAATACCCTATGTGGGGAGAGGTGTCAAGGACCTAAAAGTGACAGCATCTTCAGGCAGCTGGGTCTGAAGGAGGAGGATGTTTCCCTGCAGCCTCAACCTGCTGCGGTCTCCTCTTCCTTAGTTTCCCATTATGTGCAAAAAGAAGGTAAGAAATGTCATCACTGAGGGGGGGGAGATCATTCATTCAGTGATGACAATCAAACTGTTATAAACTGGAAAATCACTAGGTCTGATATGCAGTGTGTTTCTCTTCCTTTACTTGCTTTTTTTTTTTTTTTTTTTTTTTTTGAGGCTTTGTTTGCTTGTTGTTTTGTGAGCACTGCAGGAATCGCCTTGTGAGATGTGCATCTCATTTCCATGAGAATTTTCTGAGTTGCCGAGGGAAGAGCAACTACAGTACCTGAGTTACCTTTGTATAAGATACAGGTAGCAACTAGTTGAGAGACACAAAGGACCTTTGGAGTTGAAACTTGTCAGGTGTTCTGCCTAATATAGCTGAGCTAGAACTGATGCTGGCATTGAAGTTTTCAGAGCTGGACTCTGCTGTTTAAAATGGGATTTCATACTAATGGGGCTAAAACAAAATACAGTGTGAGAGGAGATTTCAAAGTGTACTTGATTGTATCAGTCATTCTGTATGAACAGAAAAATTACAAATACAACCAGACAGCACCCTCTTCTGGAGAATGCCATCCATGCAAAACTCATACATACAGACACTGCAGAAAGTAGAGTGATGCTGGTCCTAAAGGAGAAAGGGAGAGAAGGCAAGACTCAGTAGTTAATGTTTTACATTCACTTTTCCAAGGAAGACGCAGGGAAATATTATTATGCTTTTATTCTTCTGAATGTTTTATATTAAGACATGAAAAGTGAACGGATGCGGTATCAGCTCATTCCAAAAGCAGATCCCAGTTATGAAAGATTCCTTTTCATCACAGCTTTCCCATTACTGCAAGACCCTTTGTGGAGGTCACGCACCAGATCTGGCTTAATAAGTTTATGTATCCCATTTTTCTCCACTTCTGAGCGTGTTGTTTTCTGTTCAGGATGTATGTTCATAAAATAGTTCGTGGAGCTGCATTTTATTCTGTCACTTTATGTGAGCAACTTGGCTTATGCAGCTGATACTGACAATTACGCAGCTGACAGCGGGGTATTCAGTGGATGATTACATGGTACAAAAGGAATTTGCTTCTTGTTTTTATCTAACATCAGCTAACCTGGCTGAAGAAGTCTTTTAATGTAGAAGTTGGAAAGGTTTATCCTGGCCAGTGAGGATATGAGCAGAACTTTCTCCCACCGACATCTGACAGTAAAACGTTCCTCTTTGTGGCCTTTCCCACAAACTGCAGTTGAGCACAGAGGAAAGCTGATAAAGGTGGTTGTGATGCAGACTGATAGGCACTGCTTGCACTGACACTCTGCAGTCTTTTTGCATGCACAGACTTCATGCGTGACAGCAAGATTTATAGAGAGAAACTGAAAGAAGATGATGATTTTTTGTAAGATTTGGAGCGTATGAATTAATAAATTCTGGTTGTCCTGGCTCTTAGGAATCCCATTCTGTCTAAATTTCAGTTTTGTTTTCTGCTTTCCCTCCCCAGTAGAGTTGAACCTGGGAATAGCATCGCTCAATGGCTCGTTAGTTTGATAAAGTGGTAAAAGCGGCGATAGCTGCAATGGGTACTTCCAGCTCAGAAGCATTTATAGACCTCAGGGGAATTCTGAAAAACGCCAGAAGGTCTTTAGGTACTGAATCACAGGCAAGTATTTTGAATCTTTAATTTTTTTTATATATGCTTTTCTATGAGAATGTCAGAACTAAAATATGGAATATGCTTTTCCCATGTGGTTTCTATTACTTGTAAAGCATTCGAAAGCTTCTAGAATAAAATTACCTCTATGCCCTGGTAGGGAGCAGGCAAAACTCCACTGAGTATCAAGGGAGTCCCTCTGCTGGTGTTTCATTCCATTTTTAACCCAAATATAATAATAAAAATGACTGAATATTAGACCGGAGCTGTACGATCTTAGCGCCTGCATCTATTTGTTATCATGTTTATCCCAGCGGAGCTTTACTGTACTTTTAGATTTGTACAAAATGTGCTGAAACAAATAGCACAAATTAGCTGCCTTATTTGCAGGTGAGATGTGTGCATCACCGCCAGAACTTCAGCTTCCTCTCAGAGTTCTTTTCAGAACAACCAGTCTGCATTCAGGAAAAGAAAGAATAGAAACAGAAATGTACGGAGATGAGAAGTGCAGGAAGAAAAGAACTGCCAAGAAGCAACCTGCAAATAAGAACCGTATTGCAGATAATAGGTCATCATAATAGTGATGGTTTTTATTTTAGAACAGTGTAGAGATACTCCAGCACAAATCCCAAGTCTACACAACTTTACAAAATGTGGAAGATGGGGGAGGTGGGGGCACAAAACATTTCCTAAGGACAGCGAGAGCCCGAGCCCACCCAGGCCACCAAAGGCTCTGCAGAAACAAAGCTGGGCGGTTTGGACATGCGCCAATGGTACAACTGCCGTACATCCATCCATCCCGGCACCCCCAGAAGGGGACTGCATGAAGCAGGGCTGCCGGGCAATGGAATCACACACTGCGTGCTGCAAAGCGACTGCAGGTGATCAGAAATTCCCTGAGTTTAACCCTGAAGCAATAGAGCTAACCATGGCTGGGCTTCCCATTGTGTGAAGGATGCTGAAGCAGAGCTGCGTGCTTAACCCCATGAAACGCTGACAATTTCCCTTGTGTGGGTTTAGGTCTGCTTTCTGACAATGAATAATTAGACATCTCAACATCAAAATGCATTTCTGTTTTGTTACAGTATTTATTTGAGGCTTAATCACAGATGTCAATGTGCTATTTCAGTGAATAATATTTTAATATTGAGTTATTTTACAGCTCGTGCAGCAGTAAGACATATCTGAAGGTACTGGGTGATTATTTAGACTTTACTTATTGCAGAGGAAAACAACGACATAGAAAATATTGTATAAATACCCAATACATTAAACTGCAAAACACCTACTGTGCACTGCGAATTGAAGTGACATTGTTTGGAAACACTTGAAAAAAATAATATAATTATATGTTATCAAGACAGAGACAGATTACCTATTACTGTAACGTAATTAATTTGAGCTCAGTGGATTTCTGTGGCTGTGTTTGTCATTATCCATCAATATAATTACAAAATGCTAAGAATTGGTTTTTAATCTTTAAGTTACTTTAACTGGCTGCTTTTTTCTCCAAACCCACCCTTCATTTGTCTCCATCTTCAACATCTGAAGTGTTTAATTACGATTCACATTTCTTTTTCCATCGGTTCCCCAGCCCACACTCCAGTCTCACTCGTCATGTTTTCACATCAGGGCATTTCAGAGAGAGAAGCATTCCCTCTTCAGTGGCCATAAGCTTAGAACCAAGTTTATGTTCTTTTCTTGCAATACCTTTGGGGGCTTTTCATATCTTTTCGGTGCGTTCTCCTCTATTTATGTTTTTATACCTCTGTTTTCTATTATACATTTTTTTAATCTTTTAGAGCTGTCCTCATCCACACGGTGTGAAAGGCCATGGAACAGCAAATGGTACAACATTTGAAAGAGATTTCTCTATTCATCTCCTGCCTGGCTCCGCAAATAGCTCTCTTCCCGTTACTTGGGTAAGTTTGAGGTTTCCTTTCTCTGAGCTTGCAAGGGAGGTTACGTTGCCCTGTGTGATCTCAGGTGACGGGGCTGCCTGGAAGCTCTGTCGGAAGGCAGAAGTGTGCCCATTTCTTGCCGGACATCAGTGTCTGTCTCCAGCAGAGCACTGAGGCCGTAGCTGTGCAGCGCAGTGCCCGGAGATGCGTCTCCACAGCCTGATGAGGTCTGACTTTTTTATGCCTCTATCCGACTTCTTTCTTTTTCTCTCATGATTGACATTTGTCTTTTCCGGGCCTTGTTTGCTTGAGCTGCATCTGTAGGCAGCCTGGAGCAGTGCAGTGTTTTCATTGCAGTCAGGTTAAGGGTGACAAAGATTACACATGCATACTGATTTATGCCTTAAAGGCTGGAAATAGTGTCAAGTGTGATCTCAGCTGAGCTCTGCTCGATGACTCAAGTGCTCAGCACAGTGTTATACTCCCAGACATCAATCCTCATCCAGTGAAATGAAAGCTCTGTCCAGAACATCGTTCAATAAAGTCCTGATCTCTAAGTGTTATTAGTTATTAATAAGATAATAATGATACTTTCGGTGTTAATGCCAGAGCCAGAATCAAGCTTTATTGGGCTAATAGTGCTGAAAGGCAAAGCAGTGAGCAGTGCCAGCCTCAAAGAGCAATCTGCAAACGTGCACTGCACAGTTGGTGTGCACACCTGCGTGTGCTTCTGAGAACGTTGCACTGCAAGGTTCTTGTGCAACAGTATGGGCAGATTATCTTCGTGTAGCCTCATATCTTTAAAGATGGTCTTACAGAATTATTCTCGCAGATGCCATGCGTCAGTTCTTTGTAAATAGTAGTGGGTTAGACGTGGTGCCCTAAAGGTGTCAGACACTTATTAAATATCTCATACTCTGTATTAGGCTGAAGTCAGTGCTTATGGACAGTTTTTAATTCTTCCTCTGACCTTATAAATAAAGGGGGGAAAAAAAGCCAAAGAGTGATTTGAGACCTCGTATTGTCCTGAGGTATGAAAGGCCACGGACTTGAACCTCAGGTGCCCACATTACAAGCTGCTGGTTCTTCTTGTGCAGGTTGTCTTCTCTCTCTGGTTTTAACCTCACATAACTGCCTGGACCTGAAAAGCACTTCTCAACACAGACATCATCAGAACCCTCATAGCCCTATGGAAAATGTCCGTGTGGCCCCACCTCCTCTTCCCCCACTGAGAAGACAGAAAATTCCCATCTGACTGCATTCGCAGCACTCTGGGAAATAACCAGAGATGGGAGAACAAGACGGGCAGTCCAAGACTGAGCGTTTCCAGTTGCTTTCAGCCCTTGCCTGCATAGGAAACTAAGTAGTTTGTTGTGCTCCTGACCAACAAGACAGCTGTCTACAAAACAGCTGGAAGGAATGGTGGAAAGGGGTGGAGGGAACTACTCTTCCAATGCCAGTTAGTAGTATATTCAGCTCTGACTCCTTTCCCTTAACTAAACTCAACACATCTCTTTAATATTGTCCAACTTAATAATGAAGCAAATGTTTCTGTAAGAGCTGGTAATGCACCGGACGTGAAGCCATTCATATCTGACTCAGCAGTGCAACCTCAGATCATCCATGTGTCAATTAAACATTGCTTCCCTGACGCCCAGTCTGAAGCAGCGAGCACATCAGTGCTCCTACCCGCTGCATCACCTGTGGCAGTGTGGGGGGCACACGGCCTGCTTAGCTGCCACTGCAGTCTTTGGATAAATGAAAATTCACTTCCAACAAAACATGCTTATTCTTTTCCAGTCAAAACAAGCAGGCTTGTATTCTAACGAAAAGGCATTAAACCAGGAGAGAAGCAGACTGCAATCTGTCCCGTTATTCTCCACGGCACAGCTGTGAGTGCAGCTGTAATTGTGGATGGACAGGCAGGCGCTGTCGGCGTTGGAAGCGGGTCATCCTGTTCTGGAAAAACAGCAGAGCGAGTTCAAAGTCAGCATTTGGTTCCAGGGCTCAGTCTGCACTGTGGAAAAATAGATGTGGGTCCATTGCTCATACTCAAAGATGTGGTTTCTTTTGGGTATACTCCCAAAACAGTCTCATCAGCACGGAGCATCCCCCCGTTTCTGTTCTATACAGGTACCGGCTGTGTCACCACGCTAACATAAACACAGCTGCATTTCCAGAGCCAATGTAAATGCTTTGGTTATTACCATTTTAGGAAAGGGGAATTCTGATTCTGAAGGTCCAGAAAACCTCCAAGAGGCTTTTCTTTCCAGTGACTTCAGCAGG